>MU856945.1:38356-99377 GCA_033296705.1 Chaetomidium leptoderma | reverse complement strand
GGGGGGGGGGATTGCTCTCAGAGACAGCGACTTCGCTCCCAAAAGGGTGGTCTGTTTCGAGTCATGGCAAATAAGAATGACCTGGCTGACATTTGTTGATTTCAGCAACTCTCCAACCCCCCCTTCCCCGTGACCATCGATAGCATCGACGCCGTCGACTGCGAGGCCATCGGCCTGCGCTGGCACGCCACCTTCGGCGCGGCCAACAAGCCCAGCCGGGGCATCACCCTCATCGGCACGACCAAGGAGGCGGGCTGGTGGCAGATCAAGAGCCTGGATGTCGAGTTCAACAGCCTGATTTGGCTGCTCAACATGGGTGGCACCTACAACTGGGAGGGTTAAAGAGTCACAAATGTGCTCGTTTTTGTGATGCAAAGAAGGGAAAACGCAGCAGTGGTTGGTTGTTGTCCTGTGTGGGTCAGTTACGGAAAAAGAAGATCAGAAACCAATGAAGAAGGTGCCGCGAAACGTTGCTTCGCCTTATCTCAGATTCAGACGTTTTACATTTGGGCTCTGTTGGCTCTGGCGCAAGAGATGCGTGAGTGCTCGGACGTGATTACACCCACTTTTGGCTGTGGCAGTGTCTCCCACGCCACACCGACCCACACCGACCCACTATGACCCACTTTTAATTCAGAACGCCCTGGCCAGTTCAATCACGCGTTCCCATTGGTCAAACTTAGCTATGTGGGTCCATGTGGATCAAGCGCCCCGCCCGCGCAGCGGGCTAAGCTAAAACGGTCGCGAAGCGACCCCATGCGCCACACAAACTGGTCTGAATCTGAGATAAGCTTCGCCATGCCTTTGCCAGCAATCATCGTTCAACAAGAAGCCTGGCTGCAGAGAACTTGTGTGTGGATGTAAAGCGGTCGCTCGCCTGGCAATTGGCCGATGACACCCGTCTGTGAGTGGGAGGTTGCCATTCGGTTCGGTGACACAACTAGAAACATAATGAGTCGTCGCGAGGAATGTTGTACAAAACTTGGTGTTCCGATGGTTGTTGTTTTGATGTCCCCTCATAGGGCTGCATGTGAGACAAAGTTGACAACCTGCAGCTTTGATGCAATCACTTGGGGCCCCCAAGCTCCGAGTTCGTTACGTATTCAGTATTCCGTGTTTTTTTCACACCATTTCGGCTCCGCGAATCAGCGGCGACTCTGGGACCCTGGGTTCGGCTGAAGGATTCTGGGATCTCGGTTTGTCATTTGTCATTCTGGATTCGGGAATTGGGGGCCATGAGCCAGGCTTGCATGAGGGTGTGTGGGCGGGGTGACTCGCGACTGGGTGACGGGATAATGAATCGGCATAACGGAATTGGGGGCTGAGTTCTTCGTCCGCGGGTAGTCAACGAAACAACCAACGTCCACAGAGATGCTGCTGCAGTCGAGTTTTTGTGTTCCGCTTCTTTCGACCCCTTATGAAATAAACTCCAGGTTCTTTTTGGGCTAGCGAGCTGAGGGTCTTGGAGGTGACAGGAGGCGCGACAAGCCTTGATCTGAGTGGATTTGCACCGAAAGGATTCGAGATTGACGCGCTGATTGGCTATTACCCCTGGAAATGCTCAGACGGCCCCACTCGGTCCTTAGCGTCTGATCGGGGCAGCAATCGATGGTGCGTGCCCTCGGTGCCTTACAGACCTACCGCTGACGGCTAGACCGTTGCAGAGGAATGGGCAGTGCGGGCAGAAGAAATGAAGCTTCAGGGGTGCCGTCGGTTCCGCTTGGACAGCCAGCCAATGAGCTTGGCGTGTTGGTGGGCAGCACGCTGCCCCCGAGCGCCAGAAATGTCAAGGTCCGCGAAAGAATCGAGACGTGCCGAACCCCGTGTCATTTTACCGGTAAGGCGCAGCAGCATGCCATGGCACGCATGGTCAGCCTGGCTGCAGAGAACTTGGGAACGGGGGGTTGCACTGAAAACCACCGTCCCCCATCTCACTCGTCCTCCGTCTTTCCTCTCCCCTCTTTCTCACCTCCAACGCGTGTTTACCTCTCACAGTCGTGCTCTTCAGCCGCAAGTCATTCTTTTAAACCCGTCGCTCTTTTAAATCTCACGCACCACCCGCTCTCTTGCCAACCGCTCGTCACTCATTCTCTTGCAGATCACCACTTTTTGTGCAACACTCGCTGAAAAAGGAAAGATGCGTTTCTCTACCGCCTCCGTTCTCGCTTTTGCGACCACCGCCCTGTGCGTCGTCTACGACCCCACGCCGGGCTATAATGTGATTACCAAGCCCACCGAGGGCGAGCAGGTTCAAGCCGGATCGACCTACGAGATCGTGTGGCAGCCGGATGCCACCAACCCCGGCCCCGCGACGATCGGCCTGCTCGGTGGACCTAAGTCCAATGACTTGACTGTCGTTGCCACCATCAAGGGTAAGACATGCCCATGCGCTCCGCTGAAGAACAGAGTGGCTGATCACGTTTTGTATCATTAGCTGGCATTGATCCCTCGACTGGCTCCTTCGACTGGGAGGTGCCCTCCACTCTTGGCGACTTGGCCATCTACGGCATCAAGATCACTCTGGACTCCAACACGGATATCTTCCAGTACGGCTTCCCCTTCCAGATCGTGGGCGGCGAGAGCGGCTCCTCGACGTCGGCTTCCGCCACTGCCAGCGAGACCGAGACCGAGGGCTCTGCCAGCGCGACCAAGACCGCGTCCGGGACCGCCAAGTCCACCACCAAGTCGGCCAGCACCACCGCCTCGATCCCGTCCTCGACCATCGTCACGTCCACCACCCAAGGCAACATGTCGACCACCGCTAGCCGCCAGACCACCATCACCAGCCTGGTTACCCAGGACCCCCCCACCTCTACCGGGTCCTCGACCTCCAGCATCGTCACCAACGGTGTTGCCTCGCTCGCCGCTGGCTCGTTTGCCATGCTCGGCGGTGTCGCCATGGCTGTCCTCGCGCTCTAAGCGCGCATGCTTTTGGGCTGGTTGGAAATAATTTCCGGGTTTTTGTGTGCTTGTGTTTTTGGTGGTTGGCGAATTGCTTCAGGGATTGCAGGATCTACACCGAAATGTGGGTCTTTAATAGGCATTACGAAAGGAGGGCCTTGCATCGGGGAGAGTATCTTTCTCTGTGTGGCGCATTTGTTGGCTAGAGAAGAGCTATTTAGCTAACCATGGTGTTGCTGAATGAGATACCCTTTATACTATCTGACGTGCGTTTGTTGGTGTCTCATTGGTTTCATGCATGCAGCGTCTGTATGCATACTGCCGTCTGATCTACCCTGGTGTTGTGCAACAACTCGAACCACGTTTTTTCCTCATTTTCATCACGGATATAGCAGTTCAAATCCCCGAGGTTACACAACTGTCGCTTCCCTCGAAATCCACGCTAGGACGGCCAGAAAACCTCATAAAATGACCACCATCAATGGCCTGTAACCTGCCCGGGCGAACATCCACGGAAGAGAATGGGCCTGTGGTAATGGCGCAAATGATGACTAGTGATGAAGATTAGACAGACATCCTTCGTGCTTCGTTACGGCGCGGCTGCTGATAGTTCTGACATCGGGATGGCCCGTTCCCTGCATACATCCGCTTTGGGGTTTGCGACGACAACTCAAATGCAGGGGCACCAAGCGGTGAGAAGTGATTGAACCCCACGCAAAGTCGCAAACTGCCCCTCACGATCTCCCCTGGGGACCCACAAATATTCTCGCCAGCCATCACAACCTCTCTCCGCAATTCCACGGCGCCGACTTCTTTCCTCCGTTGTTGCTCTCCGCTTGCTGCTCTCCGCTTGCGCTGTGCGCTCACTGCTCCGCTTCCCTCCCGAATACCGCCGGCACCTCTAATTCCTACACATAATCCAGTCAAGATGAGAGGCGAGGTAAGACCACACTGCCATTTATTTACCCTTTGGTATTCGAACATGCATCAAATCCACGCCCGACGATTGCTTTGGGTACCCGCCCCTTAGCAATGCGGACCCCCCCGACACGATAGCATCACCACCCCGGATCTTGTAAATACCGGCGGTATTTGGAACCGAGGTTGTCAACGACGTCTCGCGCTCCATCTACCACAATTTTACAAAGCACGAATCCCGACAAACGGCACTGGCGACTTCTCCAAGTCGTCGGCCATCTTGTGCGACTCGAACAAGCTTACCAGGCCTCGCTCGGGCTCTGGTGAGCGCCGCTACAAAACACACAAGATGGATCTCGCGATGCACCATGCTGGATGCTGACACAGCTACAAAACAGATTCTTCATCTCCACATAGGCCAGGCTGGTGCCCAGCTGGGTAACAGCGCGTGGGAGCTGTAAGTCCTCACCGCTCTTCCGTACCGCCAACGCTCGCCTAACAAACGGTGTCAGGTACCTCCTCGAGCACGGTCTTGGACTCGACGGCGTCCCGGATCCTAATGCTAAGGACGTCGCCGAGGGCGGTTCATTCGACACCTTCTTCACCGAGACGAACAACGGCAAATACGTCCCCCGGTCCATCTTTGTTGACCTCGACCCTTCCCCGATCGATGAGATCCGCAATGGCTCCTACCGCCAGCTCTTCCACCCCGAGTATTTGATCAGCGGGAAGGAGGATGCTGCCAACAACTATGCCCGTGGCCACTACACGATTGGCAAGGAGATGGTTGACAGCGTCATCGACCGCATCCGCCGTGTTGTTGGTGAGCCACAGCCCCCCGGCTTGCGCTTGTAGACGGCGCATGTATGGCTGACACGAGATGATAGACAACTGCCAGTCTCTCCAGGGCTTCCTGGTGTTCCACTCCTTCGGCGGTGGTACCGGCTCCGGCTTCGGCGCCCTGCTCCTCGAGCGCCTCTCTACCGACTATGCCAAGAAGTGCAAGCTGGAGTTCACCGTCTACCCGGCGCCGCGCCTCTCATCTGCCGTTGTTGAGCCTTACAACGCTGTCCTCTCCACCCACAGCACCATTGAGAACTCGGACTGCACCTTCCTGGTTGACAACGAGGCCGTGTACGACATCTGCCGCCGGAATCTGGATATTCCCCGGCCGGGCTACGAGCACCTCAACCGTCTGATCGCCCAGGTCGTCTCCTCCATCACCTCGTCTCTGCGGTTCGACGGCGCCCTGAACGTCGACCTGAACGAGTTCCAGACCAACTTGGTGCCGTACCCCCGTATCCACTATCCCCTCATCAGCTATGCGCCTGTCATTTCGTCTTCCAAGAGCGCCCACGAGAGCTTCAAGGTCTCCGACCTGACCTTCCAGTGTAAGTACTCGTCTCCGCCGACACTCTAGTTTGGCTTGATGGCAGTTTGCGCTGACTCCCTTCTCAGGCTTCGAGCCCAACAACCAGATGGTTGTCTGCGACCCCCGCAAGGGCAAGTACATGGCCGTCGCCCTCCTGTACCGCGGCGACGTCGTCCACCATGACTGCGGCGCTGCCGTCGCCCAGCTCAAGGCCAAGTCGTCGTTCAACCTGGTCGAGTGGTGCCCCACGGGCTTCAAGATCGGCATCAACTACCAGAAGCCCGTCACCATCCCCGCTGCCGCCCAGGACGGCGGTCTCGCCGCCGTCGACCGCTCCGTGTCGATGCTGTCCAACACGACCGCCATCGCCGAGGCCTGGTCGCGCCTCAACCACAAGTTCGACCTCATGTACAGCAAGCGCGCCTTCGTCCACTGGTACGTTGGCGAGGGTATGGAGGAAGGCGAGTTCAGCGAGGCCCGCGAGGATCTGGCTGCCCTCGAGAAGGACTACGAGGAGGTCGCCGCCGACTCGGTCGACGCCGACGAGGAAGAGGTCGAGTACTAAAGCTGCGCTGGTACCCGTGATGTGGCGGTAATTCATTGTCGGCGCAAGTGGGGGGCGTGTGAGCAAGCCTTGTGTGTGTTGTGGCCCTGCCGGGTTTTAGGGGAAGGGGAATGAGTTGATGGACTTTCTACTTTCTACGCGTCTATGAAGATAATATCCCTAGAAGCTCGGTTCTTACTGCTTTTGGCCATGGTCCGTTTTTTGAGAGATAGCAAAATGTGGATAGGGGTCTTTGGTGGGTGAGGTCAATTGGGCTGCTTCCTTGATGATTGTGAGTAGTAAAAGCTTTCCTTTTGATGAAGTAAGAGGACATTAGACTCCGGAACCCAAGTATACTTAGAAACACCGAGCCGGCTAGAACTCGATCATTGTCTCAACACCTTAGTTCTCACTTGCACTGTTGGCCCCTAATAAGGTATAAGGAGTCAACCGCTCAATGACGAAGGCTGTACAACTGACTGATTATGTACAACGACCTAAACTGTATCCCACAACACCAGGTCCGGCCGACCCCGCTCATTTCCCAAACTTTAGGTTATTGCCCCTCCTGCTCTTATGCGGCTTATCCTTGCCCTTGCCCTTCGTCTTGAACTTGAGATCCTTGGGCTTGCCATCCTTGGCACTAGCCCGCCGCCCCTCAAAGACGAACTGCTCCGGCCCCTTGATCCCGCTCTTCTCACCACCACCCTCACCCCCAGCCCCAGCCCCAGCCCCACTCCCGCCGCGGTTCATCTCGCGGTCTTTCCGATCCCGCCTCTTGTCACCCCTCCCGTCGCCGCCGCTGCCGCTGCCGTGCGGCTTGCCCACAAACTTGGCCGCGCCGAACCGGCCGAGCAGTTTGCTCGCGCGGCCGGCGAGGGTCTGGGACTCGGCGGTCGGCTTGGGCACGTACCCGCCGCCTCCTGTCTGGTTGGCGCCGGTAGCGGGGCCCCTGCCCTTCTGGGGGCGGGGCTTCCTCTCGAACTTGCCGCTCTTGCGGCGGTCGAAGGCCATGGCGTTGCCGTTGCCGCTGCCGCCGCCGCTGCGGGCTTCCATTGCGCGGGCTGTCTTGTGAGGCGCCTTGCAGCGCGTGACGCGCAGTTCGCGCGGCAGCATGGGCGGGAATTTCTTGCCGTTGAGGAGGATGGCTGATTCGACTGCGTTGCCGTCCTGGAGGGGGGGGTTAGTTGTCAAGTGGGTTGCGTTAGGGGAAAGTGGGTGGGGGGGAACTAACGTAGAACTGGACGTAGGCGAAGCCCTTGCCAACACGGGTAGCGGCGTCTCTTACTACGCGGACGCTCTCGACTTTGCCGCCTTCCTTGCCAAAGACGCGCCACAGCCCTTCCTCGACGTCCATTGGTGCCTTGGTCCGCTTGCGCTTTTCTGTTACCTCCTTGCCTTCTTCATTGACTTTGGTGTTGTACACAGTCTCGTCGTCGACGAAGCCTAGGTTGCCGACGAATACGCAACGGCGGTGGTCGACGGCTGCTGGGTGAGCAACGCTATCGACGCGGAGATGCCGTTCGAGGACGACGGTGCCATTGAGTTGCGCAACTGCGAGCCGTGCCGCCGCGGTGGTGGTGTAGACGGCGTAGGCATTGGTGGATTTGGTCGTGGCCTCCAAGACTTCCTTCTTGATGTATGCGGCGCGCTTTGGGATGCCTGCCGTCTCAAAGGCAGTCGAACGGAACCGTATGGACTGCACTTTTTGGGGCGGATCAGCCTTCTTGTCCAGAACGGACGCGAGGTGATCGAGCAGCATCTTCTTGGCTTTGCGTGACGTGATCGCCTCAGCCGAAACGTTGCTGAGGAAGACGGTGCGGTTCGCCTTTTCCAGCTCGGATACGGCAGGATTAGCGGCAATCGATTCATGAACCAGTGATTCATGGACGGGTACATCGTCCCCTGATTCGTCGTCCTCCTCCTTCTCGGCAATGTTATCCTCGCCGTCTTTCTTGGGCGCCGCCGACGCTGCGCCCTTCTCTGTTGAATCTCCCTTGCGACGCTTCCCAGTCGGCTCTTTTTCGGTTGTCAAGCGCTCGAGGTAGTTGGCTTCAAGGTCCTCGTCGTCGTCCCGTTGCCTCCGCTTCCGCTTCCGCCCCTCGTCCTGAGATGTTCCGCGGGAGGCGGCCTTTTCCAAGACCTCTGCGGCTTCAGCCTCATCGTCCATGCTAGAGGCATCACCGGTGTCCTCGACTTCAGACTCTTCTTCACCGGATGACGCATCTCCGTTATCATCGGAGCCTTCTAGTTCTTCGTTTTCGGAATCATCCTCGTCGTCTTCTGCCTCCTCTTCTTTGGGCTCTGGCTTGGTCCTTTGGGGGAGCAGCTCTACGTAGCGCGATTTGGCTGGTGTTTTGACAGCTCCAGCCTGCCATGTATTAGCAATGATACTCAATGGCCGGCTCTGGGGATCTTGCGACTCACGCTCTGGGAGAATAGGGCATTCAAGGCGGGGTCAATGGCCTTGGAAGAGACCGACAGGCCAGATTTGCTGTGAAGGGGAGTCAGTCTACAATGAAATACAAAGAGATATCCGGTTGTGTCTCGTACCTTTTGCCCATTCTGCTGTGTGTTTGCGCGCTCAGAGGAACAAGGTCGAATTGGAAGTTGAGATAGCTGCTTGGAGGTGGGGGTTTGAGTTGGGAGCAAGAAGAAGCGCTTCACTCTAGTTCGCAGGATGTTGCCGTCCTGGAAAGCTGCAGACAAATGAGAAACAGAGTAGCCCTCAAACTCGGGGCTTTGAGCTGCTTTTCTCCACCAAAACTTTTGTTGTCCACAAGACGAAGGGGAAGCAGCAGCTCCTTCTCCCGCGCCCACGGCGCACGCATCGCAGGTGTGGGTACAAACGCCGAAAATTCGCTTATCGCTGCTTATCGGAGGCTGCCGGGTCTCACCGCCCTGCACGGCGGCAGGAAATCGGGCAGGCGGGCAGGCAAGGAAGGGTCCCAAGCAGCTCGCTTCCGCCCATTTGTGCTCCCTCCTGCTGCTGCCGCTCTCCAGCTTCTCGTCAAATACCACCACCGAACCCCCCAATCCTGCCCACCACACATTCGGTACACGCTTCTCCGCGCATTTTGGCAGCAGCAGCACGCTTCCTTCGGCTGTCTGCATCGAGCCATTTTATTTTCTCCAACATATTTCTCCGTTATTCTGTCTTCGCCGTCGCGACCTGCTGTCGACGTCAAAGCCGCCCGCTCGCGGAGCCCTTCGAGTTCCATTTTGCGCGGGCCTCCTCCTCTCAACCACAACCACCCGCGACGTCATTGGCACAATAGCCACCAGCTCACACCAAACCCAGTCGCATGGTCTACGATGGCAACCGGTGATACCGCGCCGCCTTTGGCGCTGTCGAGCCCTCCCCCGCCCTTGCGGGACAACAGCCCCAGCAACCTCTCGAGCCCCCTCAGCGAGCCCGAAGACAAAGATACATACGGCGATGAGGTAGATCTGGACATGCGCGACCACAGCGATGACCACAATACCCCGAGTCGAAACGGAATCCAAGGCGACCCAGAGTCGGACGCCGCGTCCGAATCAGACGACGACAGCAAGCTGTCTGAGGTGGACATCAATGATTCCGAAGCCGAAACAGAAAGACTCTACGACACTCCTCCAAAGAATGGCGCGACACGCGACATTGTGAATACAGCGAGCGATGCCGGAAACCGGCGGTTCACCGATCGGCGAGACCGCATTTTCGAGCGCAGCCCGAGCAAGCTCCAACAGCAGTTACGTGCCAACATCGAGGCTGAGGAGGTAACTAGCAGCCGCAATTCGGCGTCTGAACCAGAGGACGACGACTTGTCAATCCCTTCCAGCGAACCCGAGCTCGACTCAATCAAGGAGCCTCGGCTACGATCGCCGACACTAGTCAAAAAGGGCCAAGTCACACCCTCCAACGAAACACCCACTTCGCACCCCAGGAAGAACTCAGCCGACTCTAGAAAACGGAAGCGCCCGTCTGTTGCCGAGCAGTCGGAATCCGAGCAGCCGCGTAAGAAGCGGACTGGCTCGATTAGCGCCGGCGATCAGGAGACCACCGACGACACCGCCATGATTGATGACGACGGTGTCTCGACAAACCCGCAAAGCGGCAACCACACTGCCGAAGAAGACAATGAGGAGCTGGTAGCTACGACTGAGGCCAAGGGTGAACTCCCAGACACGGCTGAAGAAGAGGTTGCAGTGCCGAGCAGGACTAGGAGAGGGAGGCGCAGCCCGACAAAGAAACGGAAAAGCAAAAGCCCTGGGGAAGCTGGCGCCCAAGAAGAAGCGCCGGACGAACCTCCCGAAGACGCCGATGTGCAGAGTCTCGAGGTGCCTACACCACAAGAAGACGATCATCACGTCGACGAGGTCGACGAAGAGGCAGAGGCAGCGCACCGGAACGAGGAAGAGCGTATGCAGCTAGCGATTCCCGCGTCAAGTTCGATAGAAGCTAATTGCACAGCAGTGGAACGGAAAAAATCGGCCTGGGAAGAGCTGGTGGCTATCGAGAAGCAGTTCACCAGCTTCCGGGAGCGGTAAGTGTTATCCACGACCAAGTCTCACAAGGTCTGCTTGCTAATCACCCTATAGTCTTTATCAGGAGCGGTTAGCGCAACTCAACGAGGAAGAGGCAATGCTCACGAGCGACAACCCGACACACCCTGAATACCTCGCCATGTTACAGTGCCTCGAAGAGCGACGGGCAGAGAAGGTGAGGAGGAGCAACCTCGAGTTGCATTTTAAGCTGTCGGTGCTCCGACACCGAGCAGTTGCGGAGCGGGCCCAGATCATGTCGCAGTTCTACCAGGCTGTGCGTGAGTCGAGGGATGAAACGGTGGCAGAGTTGGGCCAAGAGTGGTACCAGATTCAACAAGAGCGCCGGCGGGCCGCCAACACAATACCGGATTATGGGATTCGTTTCCCTACGACGAGGGCACAAGCTGTCAGAAACGCCGTGTCATACAACAAGGAGGTTTCGGTGCTTTCGGGATTCGCTAAGCACGTCGGTTTCCCCGCGGCACCGTCGATCAATGGCGCTTCTGAAGAACAGCTCGAGGCCGATCTCGAAGCCATTCATGTTAGTCTGGGCAGGACGTCAATTGTACCAGTCGCGGCCAAACTAACGCTAATCACAGAGCACCCGTGAGCCAATGCCGAGGCAGACCGCGAACCAACCGCCGACGCCTGTCTTCCGCCCGGATTACCCGGCCGGTATTTCTTCATTTGTACAGGGCCTTGGTGCTGCCGGGGAGCAGTTCATTGAGCAAACACCGTGGGCGAACCCGAACCACCCGTCGCACCACAAGCAAGTGCACCGAGAAACGAATCTTCAGCCCAGCAATGCCGGCCTCTCATCAGGGCCCCGGAGGCACTCCGGCCAACCCGGCGGTCTATTCTCTTCGAGCACATCTACCACCATCCTTGTTAATGGTGACTCTCCGGTGCAGGTCCAAAAGACGCACTCACCGGTGATGCCTGAGAAGCTCCAGGGACCCAAGATGGTGGGTCCCGAGACACTGAGGCGAGAGTCGGCCATACATGCGTCTTGATATTTTTTTTATTCTTCTTACGTCCTCGGAGGACCAGCGGTCATTGCTACCAGATTTCATCGGAGTTAAGAGGCAGACATTGGGGATATTCATGGACCATGCCCCCATGGCGGTTGAGCGTTTCTTGTTTTGTCTTTTTGTTGTTCTTTAGCTTTGTTTTCCGGATGGGCATTTGACCTGGCAATGGAGGATACGGTTGGGGGTCTCGGGTTATCTAATGTCGTATAGATGAGACACATGTGTGGACGTGGATGTGTACAAACAGGAGAAGTTCTTGTCCATCATGGGAGTAGCTATGGCTGGGATTGTGGTCGTTGGTTTGGATGTGTCGTATAGGACTCGGCGGATACCAGGTGTGTCGGGTTGATATCCGGGCTACACGCCCTGTGGAGAAGCAGCGTTGCCTTTGAATCAGAATAGGATTCCCCAAAACTCCGTGTGTATATATGTTGATTGTACAATGGATACAACTGTCGCTCCAACCTCTGCCCACGCCCCCCTCTTTTTATACTTGTCACACAGATACACGGTGCTAGCAGCGCGCTCTCTACTACGTCCCCCCCCTAGCGAGTCCCCTTAATTCTTCGCGCCTCCGGAGGTGGGCTTCACCGGCACATCGGGGACCTTGACGTCCTCGAACTCGTCTTGGCCGATCGCGTGCAGGGTGTATGCATCTGGGAAGGGGCATCGGGTTAGCCAGCTGGACTTTTTGAGAGCGTTTGAGAACTCTAGGAAGCTTCGGGAGCGAGCTGTCGTACAGATCCCAATGGCAAAAGCCGAGATGGCGACGCCGGCTATGGCGTTCTTGACTAGGTACGGCCGCCGCGCCCGGAGCAGGGCGGGTGATTGGCGGGAACGGCTGTCGTAGTAGGTCGACCGCTGGAGTCTTGACGACGGCGTTAGAACGGAGTGGGTTTGTAGCTAGGTTGTGTGGGTGCAGTGGACTTACGACATGGCTGGCTACGTTGAAGAGTCACAACGTTGCTCTTTGGGGGGGAAGGGTGATGCTGGTGATGCTGGTGACGATCTTGACCGGGGAAAATGGATCGGGAATCGGATGTTGCCGCGTGGGTTGTGCTGCTAGGTGCTTGTTTGATAAGCTTATCGCCGCTAGGCCAATGGGATAGCGGGCGCATCCAAGCAGCAAAGTTTAGGGGTCCGTGCCCCCCAATTGTGGTCCCCCTGGACCTGGTTCCTTTCACGTCACTGACTGGCTTCTCTGGAGCGCGTCTTTCAAGATGGAACAAAGCTTCTAGGTTCCCAAACCTCTCGCCCTCCATAACCCACTTTCCAAATTTAACCACGACCACTACTGAATCTGCTGAACGACGAGAAGGGAAAAACACATTGGCGATTGTTGAACGACATTTCGCAACTATTGCCCGCACTGGAATTGATGCACTTGATGCCATCGACCTCTGCCGCAACTTGAACTTTTCCCCGGTTTGCTCCACCATCATCGACCATCGCGGCGCGCAGTATGACACGGCTCGTCTGTGGGCTCTCATAGTCGATCCCAGGGTCTTGACTGCTTGGAGGTGACTTGCCATTTCCCTGCGACAATACATTAGCAATCATCAACGTCTGGGGATATCCGAACTGGGGCATTGGCGCACGCTGCAAGTCGGGAAACAAGTGCGTGGGCTTGATCGAACAACAGACTGCCTCGTCCTGTCTGTCCTCCTTGCGCGTCCCAGCACCAGACAGCGCTCTCCGTAGATTCGTCTTCTGCCTTGCCTGTCGCCTCGTCCCACGACACCCACCAACCATCCTCCATCGTACACCACACCCCCGTACCTCATCATCGCCCTTCCGAGGGGCACGTGAGAGAAAGTCACCATGGCGGCCGACACAACCGCCACATCAGCATCGGCTAGCAACATCTCGGTCGCCGAGCAGCTGGAGCAGCTCAGCGCCGCGCGCAAGCTGGTGCTCGAGAACTCGACCTACTACGACCGCATCGTCAAGGGCGTGCTGCCCATCATCGGGCCGACCGCCCCGCTCGAGCTGCGGCGATGGGGCGCCGAGTTCCTGGCCGAGTCGCTCGCCACCCCCGTCCTGGCGATGCGCGACAAGGAAAACATCACGGTGGCAGTCCTCGACACGCTGAGGGCCTTGCTTGACGGCGCGGGCGAGGATGCCATCGTGCTCAAGGCTAGTGTGGCGGCCGCGGCGAGCGCGTATCCTGTTGCTCTGAGGTGGATGTAAGTACCTTTTTGTTCTGTTGATATAGTTTGTGTTATGGGGACTCGAAGGGGGGGAGGTGACTACTGCATGGTTTCGGTGTGCTCCTCAGTGACCGTTTGATTGGAACTTTTGGCGATGCGCGTGTGAATGGAACAACGGATGTGCTGACAGCCGCTTTCACAGAATCCACAACTCTTACCATACCGAAAGCTGGGAACAAATGACAGCCATCAAGGCGAGGATATTACGCATCTGGGATGGGGCACCGGCACCGGTCATGCTGAGCTGCATCAAGTTCGCCCAGCGAGTTGTGCTTGCCCAGACGGCGTCAAATGGCATGGAGCAAAAGGTTTGGTGGACATCTACCTCTTCCAGGGTACGACCGTAACTAAACAAGGGACACGCAGTACCACGGACTCGATATCTCTCTCAATCTGATCCCGGCGAACCATCCCCTTCTGGATCCTAGGCAACTGGAGGCGGAAGCAACCGGGCTTCTGGACAGAATGTTGGGCGTATTGCAAGACAACAGCAGGTGGGCTAGGTCAAACCTGTACACACTGGGAATACCGACAACTGACTGTTACCACCACAGTGACGCTTTGCTTGTTGATGCTACACTAAACTGTCTCTCTATCCTGTCCCGGACTCGGCCAAATACGACATACCGCATTCTCAACGCGGTCCTCAACTTCAACCCGCTGAAGCTAGCCAACTCGCCCATGACACCAAAAACAAGGGTGTTTGTGAAGTCTCTGGAAAAGACAACCCGCGTGTTTCTGACCCATTTCCTCAGACGGTAGGAATCCTGGCTATGGCACAATGAGTTCCTCTGCTGACGTTGTATCAGGGACCCGAATAACGCCCTGTCAAGACGTATCCAGCAATACCTCGAGAAGCTAATGCGGTCACGAGCTGAGATCTTCGACGATGCAGGCCGCAAGAGGGCCCTTGCCGACCAAGCTGCGGCTGGTCATGGTGACGCCAAGAGACAGAAGGTGGAGGCCGCCGGTGTTGCCCATATCTCGATCCCGCCGCTGGGACAGGGGCCGCATACTCTTGCGGGGGTATTCACGCTCACAAATAGTTTGGGCTTACAAGCGTTTGATGCCACACAGCTGCCGGCAAATCTTGCCGCCAAGATCAGCGTCAGAACATTAGCTGGCCTCGACCAGCAGGTCCTGGACTTTGCCATCGCTGTAAGTCGTTCTAAAGACCCATTACCTCCAGATGTGCGCGTGGCAATACTGATTTTACTAGGGTATCCGGGATCGTCTCACATCTCTCCACGCGGCAAGGGCGGCGGCAGCAGCAGCAGCGCAACCTATGGTATACAACGCCGCAACGGCGCCATTGGGGGTCGAAGAGGAAGATGATGATTACGAACCGGACCTCACCCCGGCCGAGGACACGGAGCAAATTCTCAACAAGCTCGACAATGCCCCTCCCGAGGAGCCGATGGAACCGACGGCCGATTCTGGGGTGGCCATGGCTCTTGGACCGTTCAAGCTTCCGCCCCCCCCTACACTCGATCCCGACGCCGCCGCCAAGCTCAGCCAAGCAGCAGCCTCTCGCGTATTCGGGCCATTATCAGTCCTCAAGGAGGGCAGCGCCCTTCGGAAGCCAAAGGCGGGCATCAACCGACTGGCAGCGAGCTCCTACGACCGCGACTCCTGGCTGACGCTCATTACGCGCCTCGCGACCCGCAGCACGGCCAGTCTCGATCTCGACAACAGCAGCAGCAACGGCAGCATCAAGCCCGAAGACGCCGACACGGCGCTCGACCGGTCGCGCGGCATGTCGCTCGGCGACACCATCCGCGAGATGCTCTACACCTACATCCTCGAGGACTGGCGGCGGCGCATAGAAATCGCCGTCGCCTGGCTCTGCGAGGAGTGGTACAACGACCAGCTGACCAAGCGCAGCGGCAGCGGGGGGCAGCTGCACTACGAAAAATGGGCGCTGCGGCTCGTCGACGGGTGCCTCAGCTACATCACGGCGCAGGATAAGGTGCTAACGAGGTTCCTGGCTGAGATTCCCGAGCTGAGTAGGGCACTGCTGGGGAAGTTGAAGGCGCTCTGTGCCGACCCGACGACGGTGCAACTTGCGCTGACAAGCTTGTTGTATCTGGTCATGATGCGGCCGCCGGTCAGGGAGATTGCGCTGGATACCGTGGCCGAGATTTGGACCGAGTGTGAGTACTTTCTTTTTCTGCATTTTCTTTCTTGCTTAGGCAGACGCTAATCTTTTCGATGTAGACGAAGATGCGCGCCCGCTGGCCGCCAAGTACCTCGTCAAGTGGCGGCCGGGGTTCATTGAGTCGCAGACTCGCCCCCCCGGGGATGAAGCGATGTCTGCCAACAACATGGCGGTCACGACATGAAATCACCGGATATAAATGGCGCCAAGGATAAGAGGATGGTAATGCCGCAATTTCTGGGGATTGTATGACCTGTTATGTATTCTATCTACACATGGCCAGCGAAACGCCCCGCTTCGGATGGGACACAGACTTTGACCCTCATACCGAGGGACACGGCCATCCATCCATGTCGACTACCTAGGGAACTGGACCGACCGGCGGCATTGGGACAGCTAGAACTCATCGGCAAGGGAAGGAAATACCTAGACATCGATATGAGCTACTTACTCTCTTCTCGAAAATGCATCGCTGAACTATAACGAATCTACATATTCCATCGACCGGGCCTCTTGCCCTCTTGTGACGGTCAACCTCAGGGGCCTCCGTCTTAGCCACCCCATCGGGTTACGCGACACGAAGACGCGACGCGACGCGCCGGACATTTGGTCAAACATCCGCATAAACCGTCATATTATTCGTAATCTGTACTGTACAGTACAGCCAGGTTCATTCATTGTCTTACGGATACTTCGGGAGCTAATCTGTGCATACCTAGCTAAAGGCATCTTTGACAAGGGCCGGTCGGTTATCAATGTGTCCTTGGTGATGTCGAGATCCTGTCGTCCGATCTTTTGCAGCTGCAAGACCCCTCCCCTCTCTGCTGCGGGAACTTGCCTTGCTTCACGGCCCGCACAGGCAGCACAGCTGCAATCTGAGACAGGACAGGGGCTGAATGGTCCGTGCCTTGCACCTGGCTTGTCTTGAATTCGGCAGCCAACTGATTGATTGAAGAGTGGAACCCCACAAGGCTTGCATGGTTGCTGGGGCAGTGGGACGGCTTTCGCAGGTGCGTGCTCATGCTCGTGCCTTCCCCTTGCTCGTGGGCCTGCAACATGGTCGCAGATCGATGGCCGATGGGAGGTTGGTTTATTACTACCAACAAGGCTCCCGACGACTGGTGTTTGTGTTTCTTTTCTTCATCAACACAGAAGTGCAGAATCGAAGCATCATTGGCTTTTGCTTATTGTTTGTTTCCTGTCAGCCCGGTGTTAATTTACCCTGCCCTGTCAGCGACGGCAGAGTTGGCTCCCGTGCCAAGCAGAGAAAAACATACAATAGCGATCAATCCGGCGTCCATCGCTCGATCGTTCCAAGTTTGTCAGGCACAGACTTTAGGTCGTTACTTGCTAAACAGACTTGAACGGAAACACTCGCCTCTATCGATACTCACAAACGGTCATCATCGTAAGAGACAACCAGCACAAGCCATCGAAACAATCCAGGTTCCGGCCCCAAGCGAGCGGACCAGACCCGCTTTGAAGTGGGAACAAACGACGTCTGCCCCTGGCACTTGTCCGGGTCCTCCGTGTCTTTGAATTCAGACTCCGCCGTCACGAGAAATGCGCAACAAGCTCGTGAAGGTCCGGCCACATTCCGATCAAAAGCCGGCCTTCTCAATCCACCAGGACACCCAACACAGTATGTCTGACCCCCGCTTTGTGTGACTAGTACCCAGATTCTCCATGCGGACCCTACCTACAGTCCTAGACTTGTGTGTGTCTGGCTATGCGAACCTGCTCAGGGGGACGGCGGCGTGCTTCGTTAGCGGCAAGCCATTAGGGTGTTCTACTTCGACCCCGGGCTTCTACGGAGGCTCGATATCTAACTACACTGGCGGCGGCTAATAGTGACCCAAGATCTCTCGCCAGTAACCGTCGTTTTAACGGAGGCAGCTCCGCCCACGACACCAAGCGGATCGCCGCCGAGCAAGCCGTCGAAACCCTTGCATGAACACCCCTCGCCGAGGTCAACACTCACACCTGCCTCCGAGGGCACAATAAACTCCGCTATGCCCCGGACAACAGCAAGCGGAGCCAACGGAAAAGCCTTCCCGCCCGCAACCGCTTCTTCTTTGTCACCACGCAGCCCAAACCGCATGAACTCAACCATCCGGACAGTACCCAGTTTCGACGACAGGCAAAGGTACTCGGAGGAGGATTCCGGCACCGACGGGGCGCAATCACACTCGACATCACGGGATTCAGGCTTCTCCAGCTCGCTCAATAGCACCGCCAGCATGTCATCCTCAAATTCCCAACACCGGGCACAGGCGCCGACCACCGGGATACCTAGATTACCGTCCATGAACAAGTTGAAATTGAGCGCCTCGGGATCAACACAGGATGGTGGGGATAGCCATGTTGATGGGACACCGAGGACACTGAGAACTCGACCGAGCTACGGCGACATTCCGCAACGAGACAGCAGCCTAGGCGCGTCAACAACATCATTAGCCCCACCCACCAACACCGACTCCGGCGGCGGCGGCGGCGGCGGATCCGGCGGATCCGGCTCGAACGAAGCCTCCCTCAATGCGACCGAAGCCAACCTCTCCAACGGTTGGGACAATTCGGTCGGCAAAGCCGGCCTAGGCAAGACAGGCCGCGTCATCAACCGCCTCGTCTCCGACAACGAAGCCCTGAAGCGCGACATCCAAATCGAGCGGCTGCGCGCCGAAGAATCCCGACAAACCGCTCGCCTGCTCGAGGACAAGCTAGAGCGGGTCATATCCGACTACGAGTCGCGGCTGCTGGAAGCCAACGTCACCAAGACCCTACTCGCGCGCAAGGAACGCCAAGTCGAGTCTCTACAGGACGTGGTGGAGCTGGAGCGCAAGCGGGCCGTCGACGCCGCGAGCCGCGAGCGCATTTGGAAGGACCAAATGGACAGCGCGCGCACCGACGCCAAGCGCCAGGTCGAGGAGGCCACCAACTACGCGGCGCTCTGCGAGGGCCGCTACAACGCCATCAGCAGCCACTGGAAGGACCAGGGCGAGGCCGTCAAGCGGTCCATGGTCAAGATGAAGACCGAGGTCGACGAGCTGGTGGTGGAGCGCAAGAAGGACGACGGCAAGATCGAGACGCTGCGCGAGCTCTGCGACCAGCAGGACGGGAATATCCGGGAGCTGAGGCGGCAGAAGGACGAGATTGAGGCGCAGTTTGAGAGGTATAAGCGCCAGCAGGAGGAGGAGCTGAGGGATATCAAGAGCAGCGCCGATGGGAGGGAGCGGGAGCAGGCGCGCACGCTGGGCGAGGCCAGGGAGGTGCTGGATAAGTTGAAGTGGGCGTTGAGTGTGAAGGGGAAGATTGAGTGGGCGCAGTGAAGGGTTTGGCTGGCTTATGAGGAGGGACCGGGAATATTCCAGGACCCTGGCTTGCCTTTCCGTCCGGCGCCAGGGAGATATGGCTGGGCTCTGTCGTCAGATCCCAAAAAGCGGTCGGTTTTTATTCGTTTCATTTCCTACGGCGGCATTTTTCCCGCCATTTACGACTACGTAATGATGATACCAGCCAGCAGCCAGCCAGGCCGGGCAGGATGGGGGCGGATCGATACAGCAGTTTGTTTGTTTCTTTTCCTTTTCTTCTCCGGGAAGAGCACAAAGCAGGCAGGCGGAGCGAGCGAGCGTCTTTGCATGGCATACCAAGCCAGTTGGTTGTCTAGACAGACACTGCTCTTCAGTTCTCTATTCATGGCCTCGGGAACTAGGGATAGGGATAGGTTTTTATTGGGAGGGAGTTCGGCGTTGCGGAGAGAGAGAGGGAGGGTTAGGGACCGGATATCAACGCGTAGACAGACATGCGAGCATACCACCAGACCACCTACGTTCATGTACCTTATTCTGTGGGATAACTATCAACTTTATCCAGTCCTCTGCATGGCTTTGTGTTCAAGTGAGTGGTTTTCAAGTGATGATAGTTGATGCCGGTGCCCCAGTTTCAGTATCATTTATGGAGTTGCTTTGTCGAATGTTGTTCTTGGCAGGGGTAAACAAACGACTTGTTGACTTCACCCAGGGGTAACATTGACTTGCGATAACACACTAAACATATGTCATAGATCTACCTGTTTCTCAAACAATTGAATTTATTGGCACTGTTGGCGTTGTCCAAGTGACGGCTAATGTAATCACGATGCTGTGCTTGATGGCTGTTGACCTTTGCACTTCCAGGTTGACCCTAATACAGAGTATCACTATGGCCATCCACATAGTTATTCCGAACGTATCAGTATTATTGCGATAAGAGCATGCCCGTGAGCACCTTGAATCTACCTTAGGTACCTTAGGCAGTGCCAGGTGGGGTTCAACCATCGGACAATCGGCCTCTATCGCTCCTTCCTCGTCCGGTCTTCAATCCGGTCTTCAACCTAGAGACCCATATTCCCTCATCGGTTTCCTTCTTTTGGGTTCTTCCGGCTTTGTTTAATTTTCTACTTGGTGATTCAGGCTCCCACAGCCCCAAACCTGCCTTTCTCACTCCGCCATCCTCTCGCTAGAACGCGACTACATCAACAAAGACGCGCACAGTCAATTCGGAAAGATACATACAGCTGACGAGAGTTGTTTGATACATTGGTGAGTATTCCCATCGCGCCAGCTCATCTACAATAATTCCGAACTACATCGCTTCTGGTTGTGGGTGCCGACTCAGTCGGATCAAGCGAACTAACTGTTGGATCAGAACAGGCTGAGCCTGTTGTCGTGTTCTTGCGCCTCGGCTACCGCCACAATGGCGTTCTGGACCGAATTCTACCTGACGACCTTCTGGGAGTTTAAGCCCAAGGTTGTCGATCAAGTGATTGGCAAGCTGGTACAAAAGGGATTCGTAAGTCCTCCCAATGTCGCTCGCAGGCAACCCCTAACCGCCGCTGCAGCACCACGCCAAGTTCACCTACGAGAGTGAGTACCACTGGTTCAAGGTCACTTGCCTCGACCACCAGGCATACAAGATCCGCGAGGAATTCGGCCTCATTGTTCGCGGCATTGAAGACGAGGCGTTTAAGGCCTGTGAAGAGGACATACTGGACTCGAATGATGCGCCCCGGGTAAGACGCTACCTTCTGGGGCAGGGAATCGACGCGAATATGCTGACTTTGGACAGCAATTCTTCGACAACGACTGGTTCAGTCAAGGGCTCGGGGACACTGCAGTTGTCGAGACCGACGAATCGTCCGACGAATCGTATTGTCGTCCTAGACAACTGATCGACGGCTCTTATTTCACGGTCTGGGAGGACCTTGACAAAAACAGCGAGCCTTATGCGATCTCGGATCTCATGGCTCAATGTGAGTTCGGGAAGATCCAGAAGGAGCTGGATGTCAGGATGTCGCCTTCTATCAACAAGAAATTGGTCGACATCGTGGGCCACACCGAGGAATCCGTCTGCAAAGCTTGGGAAAGGCTGAGGGTCATGCTTACCATCAAGGTGAGTGGTGCACAAATACTTACCCAACACGAGCGCTCACTAAATACTTCTTACAGAAACTAATGGCCGACCGGCCACGGGCAGAGAACTTGGTGTATGCTGAGAGATATCCGATTGAGCACGGTTTCACGGCTGACATTCGATACCTGGCCAACATCGACCCGAAGCTGGCTGCTTCGACCCTCCTTGATCGGGTCACGGTGGACGACTTGGAGGCCTCATACAAGACAATCTATCGAGAGGCATCCTCGATCCGCATTTGCTCTTGGGCCCCTGACAAGCAGTGCTTTGTTTCCCTGATCGGCCCAAAGGTTGTTATTCGGCCCAAAGACCGAACCCTACTGGGGAACCGGCCGGAAATCTCTACCAAGAGAGTTGATAAGCTTGCTGCCACGGCCCAAGGGTCTGGCCAGCGTGAAGTACGCCAGAACTCAGATTCCATCAGTCATGTCAAGGCTTGGATCGAAAAGCTTCCGACTCCGGTCGAATCAGCCTCGGGCGCCTTGCACCCCTTCCCCGACGAACAAATTGCCAACACGCCGCCCTCAACAGCACCAGCGGTTGGAAGTCCCCTCGACTCTGCCGACGAGCCATTGATATCCTTCGATGAAATCCACATGGCACCTGCGCCCGGGACAATCACGGGAAAGCCAGACACGACCCCTGTGGTTGATAACCAGATTCCCTCCATTTGCCAGAATTTCTCGAAGCTCCAAACGGGGCCAGGTATGTCGAGCGCGGGAACAGCATCTAATGTCCGGGGGAAAGAGCTCGCATTTACTGGCGACGACTGTCTCATCGACATGCTGGCCGCCATAGAAACAGCGAGCCCCACCGATGCTATGAGGTCGAGCATCAGCTGGAAGATGCCTGCACTCATTCAGTCTCCCACGGACTATGAGGAACAGGATGACAGCCGAACTGGCTCGGACAACTCCACACAGGACCGGAAACCGAAACCATCTCCTCAGGCGGGCCAGCGGCATCCGCAGCAAGCAGAGGCAGCGAAGAACAACAAGGATGCCCGGTTTGAGAAGGGTTCGAAGGGCTCCCTACCCAACATGGAGCAAGAGACTGTACAGCAAGCTGGAAATCGCAAACTTCCGAATTCCTATGGCCTCGCAAGCTCCGCCACACAGCCAGGCCATCCCCGGAAGTTCACTTCCGGCCCTGTGGGCTGTGGCCAGTTGGTTGCCACAGAAGGCTTTGTCGAGGAAATTGAGGCAGCAATGGCCGGGCTTCTATCGATGGCGCCTTATCGACGTGGCGAGGTTGCCGTGAGAGCCGAGCTTGGTCGCGTATTTCTCGAGGCAGTGGATGCCACCGCTCTTGCTTTCAATGACGCCTCGTCACCTAGCAATGGGTGGCCAAAGTCGCATTTGATCAGCGCCCTGAACCAGAATTACGGCGGGAACAAGAACATCCACTTCACCAAAGTCCTGTCTACATATGCCTGCGACATTGAGGACATGATCAACACCAAGGCCAGTGACAACGAGACTCGGCTTTGGGAGAACGAACCGTGCCGCTCCTGGACTACTTACTCTTTTCACTGCGGCCACAGGGGGACACCGCTCCAGTTCATTGTCGACATCAAGGATGGTGGCACTGCGGACAAGGGCTTTTCGTACTCGATGCGTCTGTACAACAATGTTCCCCGTGCGGATAAGCCCATGCCGATTTATGTCCATGCAATCCGTCGTCACTGGGATCTGCGGATTGAAGTAGCTCATGCCGAGACTGAGGCGATGGAGGAATCGTATGGTCCTTTTGCCAGAACGCTACTGCAGTCACTGAGCGTTATGTAAGTTGACGGCGCATCTTTTCTCTGCTCATTCCCGAACCCGCACTGATACGGTTTCCCGCAGGGTCAAGGAGAAGGGCCCTCCAGAACTCAAGTTTGCCGTGTACAACAACGACTCCGCTGTCGAGGTCAACGAAGTCTGCGTTCTAACCAAGTGGCTCCACCCCAGTCTCGACAGCAAAAGCGCCCTCGAAATCACCGAGGTTTGCCAACTGGAGATTGTGCCGTGCTATGATGCGGTCTACGCTGGTTCTTGGGATTCATGGGAGGGGAAGCTTGCCCGCGGCTGGTCCCAGCGGAGAACCAAGAAGCACCGACCCCTAGGCGAGTTCCCGCGCTGGTACGAGGCGGCCGTGTTATCCCTCGAGATGGAGATTGCCTGCAAGCAAAACCCGGCGCTGTCGCTCGGCGAGAAGGCCAAATGGGACCCCCAAATCCTCAAGGCCAACGGCGACTTCGCTGCTCTCTATGCCCCAGCCCTACAGACGGTGAGGGGGATGGATCACGTCGGCAGGCTGGATGACAATAACCTGTCGCAGGAATATGGCGGGCTGCTGAAACGCGGCAACAACCCGCCTCGTGGTGTACCCGGTTCCTCACAGGCTCGGGAGCGCCTGATTCAGCATGTAGGTCGTCGTGGGGCGGCGGCCTCGGATGGGCCGAGCTCTGGTGCTCCTTTGGCTTTGCGCAGTACCACGTCTGCTCATGGCCCGACTTATCTGAGCTTCAGGGCACCGGCCCGGCCGGAGAATGCCGAGGGGTTTTGGTGAGCGGTGTTTGTTTTTTGAGCGGCTCAGGGTGTTACGGTGGGATGGGTTGGAGGGTGTGTTTGTGTTGTTAGAGGTCTTGCTTGACTCGGTTTGTTTGGAGTTTCAGGCTTGGCTTTGATGTTGGAGAACGGATGGTGGTGTGCGTTACTGATGTATGTAGGTGTAGTGGGGGTTGTGTGTATGTACAAACAAAGGCCGGCGACTCGATGCTGAGCCCGATAGCGACATTTGTGTCTTAGGCACATGAGATAGCGATGAATTACTGCTCTTGATGGAATTATTGTGAGGCGGTGGTTTTGAGGTCATTGGTGAAATCCGTCCCCTTGTTGCTCCGACTCAGGGGCTGTGATGCCAAGACCCCATGTCAACACCAAAAGTCAACAAATGACATTGCATCTAATCCTTGCGTCTTGTGTCAGCAACGGGGCAATTATCACGCCCTGCCTTTGATTGGGAGATGCATGCATCCACTAGCGTGTTGCGGAGTACTCGTGCCCACCGGATGCGGGAGGTGCTGATTTGGGGAAGGAGATTGTCGTCATAGGCAAGACCCTCCGCGAATAAAGTAAAGGACAAGGGAGATGGCGCCATGTGGGGGTACACTTCCATAGCACGAGATGTTCATTCTTATAGGTCAGGTCTCCCTTTCCCCTGTAAAAGTGAGGGTTGAGGAAGACACAGTCGGCGTGTGTTGCAGGTTCGCTTCCTGCTGTTGCACTGCAGCTGTGCTCTGCAGCAAGCAAGGCGGGATTTAGAATACTTTATAATAAAGCGGATCCGCTGCACATTGCGCGAGCCGAACCTTGATTCTAACCACCACCACCACAACACAACACCATCCCTTAAAAAACATGGCCGACGTCGAAAAAGACACCAAGGCCGCCTCCTCAGTGGCCGAAGCCTCCAACAAGCCCCCTCCTCGCCCCGAAGAAAAAGAAGAAGATGAAGTCTCCCTCAACGCCGGCGACAACGCCATCCTCCCCGAAGGCCAAATCGACCCCGTCTACGAGAAAAAGGCCAAGATCCTAAACCGCGCTGTAAGGAAAAGCCATTCAAATTTGTATATACATCCTCAAACGCATTACTGATTTACTTTCAAGATCCAAGAAATCGGCATGGGCTGGTACCAATGGCACCTCAGCTGCGTCATCTCGTTCGGCTGGGCGTCGGACAACCTGTGGCCCATCGTCACCTCGCTCATCTTCACGCCCGTCGCCAACGAGTTCGGCCCGGCCCGGCCACCCTTGCTGACGCTCAGCCAAAACATCGGCCTGCTCGCGGGCGCGCTCGTGTGGGGGTTCGGGTGCGACGTGTTTGGCCGCAAGTGGGCCTTTAATCTCACGCTGGGCATCACGGCCGTGTTTGGCATGGCCGCGGCCGGGTCGCCGACGTTTGCCGCCATTGGCGTGTTTGCCGCGCTGTGGTCGTTTGGCGTCGGCGGGAACCTGCCCGTCGACTCGGCTATTTATTTGGAGTTCTTGCCCGCGTCGCACCAGTACTTGCTGACGGTGCTGTCGGTCGCGTGGGCGGTTGCCCAGGTGGTTGCGACGCTGGTGGCGTGGCCGCTGTTGGGGAATCTGACATGTCAGGAGGGGAGCGAGTGTACGCGCGAGGGGAACATGGGGTGGCGGTGGTTCTTGATTGCCATGGGCGGCATGACGGTGGTGATGTTTTTGGTGCGGTTTGGCTTGTTTACGATTTATGAGTCGCCCAAGTATCTGATGGGCAAGGGCCGGGATGAGGACGCCGTGAGGATCGTGCATGAGGTGGCGAGGCGAAATGGGAAGACGACGGCGTTGACGGTGGAGGACTTGAAGGCGTGCGAGCCCGAAGGCTATGTTCACGAGGCCAACGTGACGGATGCGGTCAAGAGGAAGCTGGAGGATATCAAGTTTGAGAGGGTGAGGGCGTTGTTTGCGACCAAGAAGCTTGCCTTGTCGACTGGCTTGATCATGGCTATTTGGGCGTTTATCGGATTGGGGTGAGTTGACATCCTCCCTCCCTTTAGGACAAACGAGCAGAAAGCTGACAGCCACAGCTACCCCCTTTACAACGCGTTTTTGCCCTACATCCAGGCCACGCGCGGCGCCAATTTTGGAGACGGCTCGACATACCTGACATACCGAAACTCGCTCATCATCGCCGTCCTTGGAGTCCCTGGCGCCCTGGTCGGCGGAGTGCTGGTCGAGCTGCCCCGGTTTGGGAGAAAGGGGACACTTTCGCTCTCGACCATTCTGACGGGCGTGTTCCTGTACGCCTCAACGACGGCCGTCGACTCGCAGTCTCTCCTTGGCTGGAACTGCGCCTTCAGCTTCACCAGCAATGTCATGTACGCCGTCCTGTATGGATTCACGCCGGAGCTGTTCCCGACGCCGCAGAGGGGTACGGGGAATGCCCTGACGGCGACCTGCAACCGTATCTTTGGTATCATGGCAGTAAGTTCTCATCAAGTTGCATGCGGCTGCTTGAAGCTGACATGGAGCAGCCCATCGTGGCCATGTTTGCCAATCTCCAAACTGCCGCGCCTGTGTACACCAGCGGAGCCCTGTTTATTGCTGCCGGTGTTTTGGTCCTTGCGCTACCGTTTGAGTCGAGGGGGAAGGCAGCCTTGTGAGGATATTCATTCCGGCAAAGACACTTCGTAGCGCTTCTTCTACATTTGGCAGCGGAGTATTGGTACGACCCAGAAGCGGAATTGGTTGATGAGGTGTTCTGGTGTGGTCCCCCTATCAATGAGCGCTGCGTGTGCCGTGTCAACGACAAGCTCGTCTTTGGCCTTTTTACCGCCCTTACTCTGCAAGATCTCAGCCCTATAGGCATCCGGCTTGTTGCTTGTTGAACCATTGTAGGAAGGTGTCGGGAGTTGGCTTCATTGGGCCAAGCGGTTAATATCCTGCCTTGCTACGCCTCTCCCCTACAGCGGAAGGACTTTGACCTTTGCAGCTGTGCTCTTCTATTTGTATTGGAGATGAACTTGTGCTACTGTTCATCTATGCAAGGCAGTAATATGTGACATAATTGACGGAGCCCTTCGAGGGGGGCGAAAACGCGACCCGATGGAAGTTTTGCAAGGCAATGTTGCTCTCCTCACTCTTGTGATCTGTTCGCAACTTCAACATCTTTGCTCGCAGGGCACCCAGACTCTGCTCCCTTTCTCTTAGCACCACCTCTCCCGCCCAAATAGCGTGGACAGAAATGCGACAAGATGTCGGGCCCGGACACGCCCACGTACTCGATCACAACGACTTATCATTCTGATCCGGAACCCGTCCCCTTCTCGGGACTTGAGCCGACTCATCAATCCTGGGGTCACCAACTTGAATCACAAAAGGAGTCCTGCATCCTGAGACATCGGAGCGGCGGGTCAGTGCGCCAAGCGAGCCGAAACAAAGGATACTGGGGCTGTCGGTGAGAAGGTTTTGGATAATCCTCATTGTCTTGGTTGTGGTCGTCGCCGGGGCGATTGGTGGTGGCGTCGGCGGTGGACTAGCGGCGCGCAATGCATCTAGGTGAGCAGCAGGCGTTGTTATTCCCCCATTCCCAGTAGCTCTCTGACATGGCGTTTTGCATAGCTCGGCACCAACCAGAGTAACCAACACCGACACGCCGACGGCAACCACACCAAGCGTCGTCGGCGGCGTTTCCCCCGCACCAACCGACGGCGGCTGCCCCGGCATCAACAACACGGTCTACACGCCCCTCGACGCGTCGGGCAAGACGATACAAATCCAGTCGGGCGGGGCGATACAGTGGTTCCGGCGGTATTGCGACACCAACTGGCCGGCGGGCCCCGGGGTGCGCGACATCATGAAGCTGTACATGCCAAGCCTGGAGGACTGCATCACGGCGTGTGCCATGTACAACGCTCAACTATGTGAGCGGCATCGGTAGCGGTAGCGGCGTCGGCAGCGGCGGCGGCATCGCCAGCGGCATCTACAGAGCGGTGAGCATGGTCAAGGCTAGTAAGTTTCGTCGTGCGAGGGGGTTATTCTTTGTTGTGTGAAACAAATAGACTAACGGTGGTCTGTTGTAGCCGGCGAGTACTGCTATCTAAAGAACAATACGGGGAAGATGGATACGTTGGGGAAGCCGGAGCTGTATTCGAGCGCGGTACTTTGCATGAGTGATGAGTATCTGATCTGGTAATTAGTATGATGGCAGTGGTTAAAGGGGCTCGGATGGATGTGTAGTTATGTCCAGATGCGGGAAGAGTTTAATACAGAATAAACGAGAACAAGAGGCTGCTAAAGACGAGAGTGGTAAAATGCTTGTCTTGGTGGGGTGGTGGATCAGTGAACCCACCAGCAAGGTATCAAACAGACAGGGATCGGGTGGGATCGGCGCAGCTCCACCATGGGTGGGCTGTCTGCACGTCATCCGGAGTTCCCCATAGGTTATCAACTACATACCATCTCACCAACCTCCATCATACCTCCCTTCGCACACATCACATATCGCATCATCATCCATCAAAACCCCCAAAAATGGCACCACCAACAACAGTCGACACGACCACCACCCTCCGCCTAGCCAAAGGCACCGCCCTCCTCCTCTCCTCCCTCGGCTCGGGCATCATCCTCTCCCTCTCCACCTTTGTGGTCCCGCGCCTGCTCGAGTCGCCCACGCCGCTGATGCTGCGGCAATGGGTGCGCAGCTTCCGGCTCGGCGCCGCGACCATGCCGCTGACGGCGGCCGTGTCGGCGGCGACCTATTTCTGGCTCGGCCTGCGATCTCCCGGCGGCCCCGGCGGTGCTTTGGGTCTGGACCACTTGTTCCGATCGCGCGCCTACCTGGCGGCGGGCGCGCTGACGGCGGGGATTGTGCCGTACACGATCGTTTTTATGAGCGGGACGAATACGAAGTTGATGGCGCTGGAGGAGAGGGTCGGGCAGGCGGCGGCTGCTGAGGCGGTGGTGGGTGTGGAGGAGGAGAGGGGTGCGAAGGGGCTGTTGGATTGGTGGGGGGTGTTGAACCTGGGGAGGGCGGGCATGATGGTTGCGGGCGTGGTTTGCGGGTTGGTGGCGACGCTGTAGGGGGGCTTCCCAAGGTCGGACGCCTGGTCGTGGTCGTCGTTGCTACAAAAGGCGTTGGGGTTATGTGTAACACAACAAAATCATACGGTCACTGTGTACGAGTCGGCAGTTTGCAGGTGATAACTCGGCTGAGAATTTAGCTATCACTCCGATCCCGTCCTTCCGGCGGCCCGGTCACTCCATGTGGAGACTCCCTCCACAATCCCACGCGCTCCGACGCGTCACGCAACATGCCTACTTGCTCGCGCCGCCGCTGCCGCCCGAGCTGCCGCCCGAGCTGCTCGACGCCGAACCCGAGCCGTAGCCGGACGAGGTCTTGCCGCCGCTCGACGAGGTGTAAGTCGAGCCGCCGCTGCCGTTGTTGTGGTAGGTGCTACCGTTGGGGTTGGAGTAGTAGTAGGACCCGTCGCTGGTGGCTGTCAGTAAGCATGATCCGCTCGCATTCCATTACCACCGCTGCTCTGGAAAAAAAAACATACGTGTTGGAGTAGTGGTACGAGTTGGAACCGTTGCCGTAGTCGCGGGCGCAGTAGTGGTTGCCCTATTGAGAGCCCAGTTAGCTCAGGTATCGATCGGCAACCGGATTGCTGCGAAGGCGATTGATGAGTGCTTACCTGGCTGTTGGTGCCAGAGCCCTTGTAGCTGTATCCCTTGTCAGACATTTTGATGATGGTCGTTAACGTTGCTAATGTTGGGTAGATGCTTGCGAAGTTGAGTGCGGAAGAGTGGGAAGAGTGGGAAGAGTTGAGGAAACAAAGCGCTTTTGAGCTGGCGAATGCGGGGTTTGAAAGAAGCAAGCAGCACCATGCCGGGCAACCTCGATGTGAATGCAGTGTGGGGTTCTTTTATCACGAGGGCGTCATTTTGGCGGATTTGAGACGAACGTCGATCGAACACTACCAGTTACTAGTGGGTGGCCTCATTTTGGCGGATTTTCGATCAAACGCTAGTTAACTAGTGGGTGGCCTCAAACACGCTCCCGAGAGACATACCCACTAGACTAAACCCGAATACCAACGACAGGAACAGAGCATAAGCAAAAACCTGGAAGTCTGTATCAGGCAGTTGTTTGGCCTGCGGTGCTTAGTAGTAGCAAGTTGTAGTATTCACAACATCCCCGTTTTGAGCATGCAAATCTAGGGTAATATTTCTATCTACAACCGAGGCTAGGCATACGCACGACATGGTCTATCAAACCGACGCAATTCTATAGTTTCCCATCCGCCTGCTCCTCCTCAAGATCCGCCAAGTACTTCTCCGCATCTAGAGCCGCCATGCAGCCGGTACCTGCGAGTGGTTAATACCATGTGATAAGCTCTGCAGAGGAAAGAGGAAAACATACCTGCGCTGGTAATCGCCTGCCGATACCGCTTGTCCTGAACGTCACCGGCCGCAAACACACCCTTCACACCCGTCAGGGTCGAGCCCGGCTTCGTGAGGACATAGCCATCCTCGTCCGTCTCGAGCTGGCCCTTGATCAGGGCGTTTGCCGGGTCGTGGCCGATGGCGTAGAACAAGCCGTTCGCCTCGAGCGTCTCCTCGCGGCCCGAGGCCACGTCCTTGACGACGATGTGGCTCATCAGGCCCTTGTCGTCACCCTTGACCTCGACGCCGACCGTGTTGAAGCGCACCGTCACCTTCTTGCTGTTCAGCAGCCGCTTGGCCATGATGTTGCTCGCGCGCAGCTTGTCGCGGCGCACGAGCACCGTCACGTGGCTGCCGTACTTGGTCAGGAACATGGCCTCCTCGGCGGCGGAATCGCCACCGCCAATGACCACCAGCGGCTTGTTCCGGAAGATGGGCACGGCGCCGTCGCACACGGCGCACGCCGAGATGCCGTTCTGCCAGTACTTGTCCTCGCCGGGGAGGCCCAGCCGGCGGGCGGACGCGCCCGTCGCGAGGATCACGGCGTCGGCGGTCAGGATGGTGTCCGGGCTCCACTCGGTGGCATACTCGAACGGCCGCTTGGAGAGGTCGAGCTTGGCGACCGTCTCGGTGACGATCGTGGTGCCGAAGCGCTCCGACTGGCTGCGCATCTTGTCCATCAGCTCCTGGCCTGTCACGGCCTCGGGGAAGCCCGGGAAGTTCTCGACTTCGGTCGTGGTCGTCAGCTGGCCGCCCGCCGCGATGCCGTTGGCCATGAAGCCCTCATAGAGGACGGCTGAGGGGACAGTGTGTCAGGACTTCTTCGTAAAAGAGGGGCTCGGAGGGGGTTGGTGCTCACGCTTCAACTCGGCGCGGGCCAGGTAGATTGCCGCCGTGTGGGCGGCCGGCCCGGAGCCGATGACGACGACCTTGCTGTGCATCCTCCGCTTGCCGATTGTCTGGATCTCGCTCTGGTAAAAAGGAGTGCTCTTCTGGGAGAGCGTTGCGGCAGCAGCTACGGACAGTCCGGTAGCGCTGGAGCGGAGGGTGCGTCTTAAGTACGAGGAGAACAGTTTGGCGGTTGTGTGGGGCAAGGCTTAGGTTGTCAGGGTCTGTCCGGTGCAGGACGGGGGCGGCAGGCGGAGCGAAGTCGGGGGCGGGTTTCTATGGCGTTCTTATTTTTCTTATTAAAGACCCGTCCTGGAAGGTGGTCCTGATTCCAAACCAAGCGCATTTTACTCCGTTTTACTAAGCCAGGGATGCGCCCAGATTCGTGAGACGTGGGGTCCAATTCCCGGAAAATTGCTGGGATGGAGGGTAATTGCAGGGGTCTTTTTCAGGTCCTTGAGAACGGGTTAGGGTTAACTAGATATAAATCACAGTCTGCTGCGTCCCTCCTGCGGAACCGAGACAACCACTTTGCCCCACGTCTCCCGACTCCCGAGGGCCTTCAGGGCGTCGGGAATGGCCTCGAGCCCGACGAACTCCTTGTCTGTGAACTCGGTGCCCCGAAACTTGCCCTCGGCGATCAGCTTCATGATGCCCTGCCACACCGTGACCACTGTCTCCTTCTCGTGGACGGCATACTGCCCCCAGTGGATGCCCACGAGGCTGATGTTTTTCAGAAGCACCTTGTTCATGGCCACCTTCTCGATGGTGCCCGCGGCAAACCCAACAATCAGGATGCGACCGTTCCAGGCCGTGCACTTTGTGCTCTTGTCGACCATGCCCACGGGGTCGTAGACGATGTCGACGCCTCGGCCCTTGGGCGTCAGCTTCTTGACAATCTCGGGCCACTTCTCGTCCCGATAGTCGACGACGTGGTCGGCGCCAAACGACTTGGCGACCTCGAGCTTGCGCTTGGTGCCCGCTGTGGCAATAACCGTCGCGCCAAAGGCCTTGGCAACTGCCGAGTGTGGTGTTAGCATTCCGATGTCAAGATTGAGAGTCGCGGGTCATGACAAACCCTGAACGGCGGCAAGACCGACGCCGCCGGCCGCAGCATGGACCAGCACGTAGTCACCCGCCTTGACACCAGCACGAACAACCAGCGCACCGTAGCTTGTCGGGGCCGTCACAAACAGCCCGCTCGCTTGCTTGTAAGTCCAGCCCTCTGGAACAGCCAACATGCTGACCTCCCTGGCGAGCGCCTTGGTGGCATATGCGCCCTGCGTGGCTCCGAAAACGCGGGAGCCGACGGGGAACTTGGGGTTCTTGGCATTGGCGGGCGTGGCCAGCACGATGCCCGCGAACTCGGCACCGGAGACCCATGGGAAGGCTAGCTCACATTAGCAATTGCTTTAAGAAGTTACGATTGGGCTGGGCATACGAGGCTGGTGCTGGTATTTGCCCTGAATCTGCAGGATATCGAAGAAGTTTGTCGCCGTGGCATGGACCTCGATGAGGTACTCGTCCGGGGCCGGCTTGGGGTCCGCGAGCTCCGTCACTTTCAGCTCATGAGGAGCCTGTGGGCGTCAGTTACATTCATACGTTCAATGGCTTAGCCTAGACAAAATGGGAACGCCGCGGTGCTCACCTTGACGTACTCTGCCACCTGGATGCCTCTCATCTTGCAAGGACGGATGAACGAATGGGATCGAAAAGTAAGGCAGGCTTGGATGTAGAATGCGGAAGAGACGGATTGCTAAGCAAAGCAAATAAAATCACAATGAAATCAACAGTCGTCTTGATTGTAAAGTAACGATCAACAGCCCAACCCCAGACTTTCCCCGTCTTATACGACGTGGTGTCCCCTACTAAGGAGGCTCGGCAGAGGGACCGAGTCGCGGGGCAAAGTTCCCGAGCCGAGGCAGGCGGCAGAACGGTGATTGGCCGCTCACCTTGGCTAGCTTGGCTCGAGCTTGGGCCGCATTCAGTGGACCGCCGCCGATCTTCTTGGCAGATAGGAAGTTACGCGATCGTGGATTCTCGAATCCACAAAGCGCGACCAACAACTTCACCAAATTCCAACCAGCACACGATCCTCTAATAATTCCGCGACCGATCTCGACCGTCAGCCCCGAATGTCATAACAAACCCAATATTTAAATACCGGCCAAAGCGACAGAGATCAACCACCTCGAAGGAGAGCGCACCTCCTCCAACAAACCACCGCCACAACCATGGCGACCGACACAGCAGCACCCTTCCAGGGCGGGGGTGACCGTGACCGTCCAACCTCGCACCTCGCCTCCTCCCTCCTCACGCACGCCTCCCCAAGCTACACCTTCACCTTCACCCCCTTTCTCCAGCGAACCTACCAACACAGCCTAGCAACCGACCACCCAACACCAAACAACCCCCGCGAGGGAGGAGGCGGCGGCGGCGGCGGCGGCGGAGGCGGTTTCGGCTCGCTAGTCTGCAAGCACTGGCTGCGCGGCCTCTGCAAAAAGGGCGAATCCTGCGAGTTTTTACACGAGTACAACCTGCGCAAGATGCCCGAGTGCAATTTCTTTGTGCGCAACGGCTACTGTTCCAACGGCGACGAGTGTCTGTACCTGCACATCGACCCGTCGTCGCGCCTGCCCCCCTGTCCGCACTACGAGCGGGGCTTCTGTCCGCTGGGCGCCCGGTGCGACAAGAAGCACGTGCGCCGCACCCTCTGCGTGTACTATCTGGCTGGGTTCTGCCCTGCGGGCCGGGGCTGCCGGGCCGGCGCCCATCCGCGGTGGGCCAAGGAGGGGGAGCTGGAGAAGCCGAGGGTTAAGGAGGAGAGGAAGGAAGAGACTGGGGGGGTGCAGGAGGAGAGGGAGAGGGGGGAGAGGGAGATGCAGATGCAGAGGGAGAGGGAGATGGATCGGGGGGGTAGGGAGAGGGATGGGGAGAGAGGGCATGATGGACGGCACAAGGATCGGTTTGGTGGTGGTGGTGGTGGGAGGGGAGGAAGGTGGAGGGGGAAGGGTGGGCGGTTTAGGGGGAGAGGCCATTAGAGCGACGTCGTTTCGCCTGAGATTTACCATGGAAAAGGGAACTCGACGTTGTGTACCGGGGGGGCTTTTTATTACACATCAGCCCCCCTAATCGTGTATTTATTCATCCAAAGGCAGAGTCGTGAGCTGTCCTTTTGACTGAGCGAGGTTATGCCTGCACCGGCCATGATTCCCAAACACCAAATACCCATTGCCTTTTTCCCACACAAACCCGTCCGTCAACCCTCCTTCCAGACATTTGCATCCACGACTTGTTCTAAAGGCGGGACAGCAACAAACGACTCACTCCCTTCTTCACCCTCCCCATCACTCCCCGCCAACTTGGGGCTCCCAAACGTCGACGAACCGTTTCCCTGCCATGTGGCGAGCTCATCGACCTTCCTGATGCCCATCATCCAAGCCACCAGCCCCCTTGGCACCCAGCGACCGACGAAGCCGTAGACACTGGCGCCCAAGCCAACTTGCACCGTGCCGCTCGTGACCGAGCCATCAATCACGTCAAACACGGCATTGTGCAGCTCCTTCAGGGAGCTCCCCCGCATACCCCTTATCCTGCCAGCGCTGATCGCCGACCCGGACTGCGAGACGAAATTCTTCCCGTAGGCGTGCCTTGCCGAGTCCGGCCAGGGCAGCGCCTCGGCGTCCTCGGGCGCGGGGAGCAGCCCGTACGGGTGGAGCAGGCGGGAGTTGGCCGCCGGCGTGAAGCCCGCAAAGTCAAACGTGCCCAGCTGCATGTGCGTCACGGGGATTCCGAGCGGCCGTAGTTCGGCCGTGAGGACCTCGGTGAATGCCGAGAGGGCCGAGCAGACTGTTGCTTCGGGAGCGTGGAAGGGTGGGTTGATGGACGACATGATGGAGGGCGTGAAGACGAGGACTTTGGGGCTTGGCCGATCCTTGTCCGAAGGAGGGCTGAGGCGGGCGGTTAGGAGCGGGAGGAATGCTTGGATTGTGAGGATCGGTTGGAGGAGATGCGTGTTGAACAGGTCGGCGAAGCTCGATGGCGGGATGGTGGCGATGGGTGAAGTCTGGTAGTTGAGTGAGGGGATGAGGATGACGGCTTTGAGCAGGAGGTGATGCCGCTTGCCGTTGGGGATGGCGGCATGCGGAGATTGGAGGTAGCGGGCAAAGGTGTCGATGGAGTTGCCGGCGCTCGGGGGCTGCCTGGGGTTAGTCTTGAATATCAAAAGACGAATCACGATCACGGGGCACATACATCGGTGATGTCGATGCTCAACGGCCGGATGTCCGGCCGTGCCAGGTTCTGGACCATCATCTCGTCCTCGTGGCTGTTGGAGACGACAAACACAACAAATCCCTTCCTCTCAAGGTCCAACGACAGCGACCGCGTCAGGGGCAGTGCCGGGGACCCCGCGATGACCACCACATCCATCCGGCCGCCGCTGCGAGACCGCCTCGCCCGCCGAGTCTTCCGCCATCGTGCTGTGCTTCGGTAAGACCGGTAGGCGACAACACCAGTGGTCACGACAATAAACCCAACCAAGAATTTGTGTCTGGAGATCCAGTCTTGCGCCTTCTCGAGGGCGGATAGTGGCACAGTTATGATTGCAGGAGGCGGGGGCGCCCGCGGGCGGAACTGGTCGGGCACCCACTGTGACTTGGCGATGGCATCTCGGAGTGTGTCGGCGATCTGGTCGACGTGTCTGTCAACATAGTCGGCGACATCGTGCGAGTACTTCTGGATGTCGTTCGGCAGGGACGATAGCTATGCAACGCAACGTGATGGCGCGTCAGTGGGTTGGGTTGGGTTGGGTTGCCTTTGAATGGCGCCACGCGGGGCCAGGAGTCATACCACGTCCAGAAAGGCCTGATCGTCCGCAGACATTATGAGGGCCGTATTTTTGCAGTACCTGGTGTTGCTGGCATCGGGTCAGGGGAACGAGAAGCGCGTCCGGCGTCGCAGGGCCAATAATAACCGTCGTTTATGCCAGAGCTCGATGGTTGAAAACGCTGCCTTTATTATCGGGCCTCGGGCTGATTGTTATCATGCGGCGGTCTGGGCACCCGACCTTAATAGCTCGCCAAGGGAGCAACGTCATGCGCCAGTCAGTGCTTCGAGGTGCTGATTGGCCGTCAAGATGCTGGTACTGCCTGATCGAGTTAACAAGCGTGTAAATTATCGAAGCCTTGACTACCTACCTAAAATATTCATCATCCTTAGGTTCGTAACTATCATCTTGTCCATTCTCTCTCGCCGCGCCTTGAATATTCATCATCCAAACTAAATCTTTCTAGCAACCACCCTCAACCTAACATAACTCAACATAAACCCGCCCCCCGGCTGCCTGCACACCACCTCCAAATCATCCACCACCTCCCGAATACACGCCTCCCTCTCCCCCTCAGGCACCACCTCAAACCACCTCGCCCCCATCAACCGCACCCACCCCTCCACGCCCCTCATCAGCCGTCGTAGGTCTCCTAATCAACAATGTCAGTCAAATAATTCCTATTCGGGATGTCTCGGGAGCAGTGTCGGGAGCACAACGACTCCCGAAACAGCATTCTGCTCCCAAGACAGCCATAATAAGGGGGAAGGAAGAAAAGAGCCCCGAATTTTGACGTACCACTCCCTCTCCACCCTCTCCACCCTCCACCCCCCCACCTCCTTCTCCATCACCCCCTTCACCCACTCCTCATCGGGAAAAAACCACGGATCGGCCTCCTGCGCGCGCGCCAGCCCGACCCGGCGGCCGACGGCCGAGAGCAGCGCCGCCCGGATCTCGGACACGTTGCCCAGACCGCCCATCTCAAAGACAAAGGTCGCCCCGGGGACGAGGGCGTCGCGCACCCCGCCGAAGACGGCCTCGCGGGTCTGGGGCGGGCGGAGGATCCAGTGGAGGGCCGCGTTGGAGAAGGCTTTGGTGAAGGGGGCGCGGCGTTGGAGGGAGACAGGGGTGGTGAGTAGGGTTGTTGCGTCGAGGACTGTGGCGGGCGGAGGGAGAGGTCAGTCAGTAAGTGAGTGGGGTGGTGGTGGTCAGAGTGATGGGGACTAGTTACTTGCCTTCAAAAGTGGCCTTGTTTGCGACTCCGGCTGACTCGGCTGCTGCTTTGGCTGCGGTGATCATGGCGGGGGAGCTATCTATGCCGTGGACGTGGCCGGAGCCTTGGGCGAGGATCTGGGCCATCTCTAGGTTGAGGACGCCGTCTGGTGGGTGAAGTAAATATTAGTTAGCGACATGACCGGAAAGCAGGAACGGGGGGTTGTGAGATAATTGATGGATGGGCCACTAACCTCCGCATCCAACATCGAGAATCACGTCGTCCTTCTGCGGATCTAGCCATTGCATGACCTTGGTGGCCAGCTTGGGCACGAAGGAAGCCGAGTTCTGGTAGGCCTGTATCTTGTCAGCGACTAAAGAGCCGTTGTTATGCTGCACCCATGTCTGCTAGATGAATCACTTGCCTCTGAGGACCAGTTGTCATTCTGTGCTGCCATGTTGTCGGTGCGTGTCCTGGAGGCACCCGGGATGAGAGGATCGAGAGTTGGTGAGTGCGGGATGTCTGTAAAAAGATAGAACCGGGACACCTGGATTTCCAAGCCCTTTATATACGCAGTTCAGGGCAGACAGAGCTCCTCAGCGTTCCTATTGTTGTAAGTCAAGCTGGAGATGCATATGGTACAAGGATGCTGTCCGGTCGCCGATGTCGGCGCTTCAGGGGGGCAGCCACCACATGCATTGAGTGAGGTCACGGTACTGTGTTGAACCGAAAAGGGATTGAGAAGATGCCGATTATCTAACTGCAGTTTCGTGGTTTGCTTAAAGGTTGCCTCAATGCCTAGCCCTAGATGCACTGCCCACTCGTCTCGCTCCGATATCTCGCCGCTCGCCGTAACGTCACCTCCGAGTTCCCTCCGTTTAGATACCTTGCCTCTATACGCCTCCACTAGTCGAGATCATCCAGGCTCATCAGCTGGTACTTGTCATCTCCTAGCGCGTCTTCCAGCCTCTTCATCACAGCCAGCACCTTCTCCTCCTCGAGTCTGCGGCCCACGACCTGCACGCCGACGGGCAGCCCATGCATGCGCTCAGCATCGTAGTGCTTGTAGGCTCCGCGCGCCACTCTATTCAGCTTCTTCACGTTGAAGGAGGCAGGTAGCTTGTCCAATGCCTTGTCCACGTGGGTGATGGGCAGGACACCGGCCGTGTAGTCGAGCTATCAATTGTAAGCCATAGTCCGTAGATTTAGCAACCTCTCTGGGAAGACTCACCAAGTTGAATAAGAATGTGTATCCGCAGCTGCTCACGGCGTCCCGCATCCCGTCATGCGGCACCGCTGGCGTGGCGTTCGGTGGTGTAATCATGACATCCAGCTCCTGATCGTTCCACCACTCGAACCATCTCGCCCGGTACGCCTCCCTCTGGCTGACCAGCTTCCAATTCTCAAACGCCGACTGAGCCCTCCAATGTCTAACAAGCCCAGCCCAGATGTGATCCCCCTGCACATACCTCACCCATAGGTAGTAGAGATACCTGAAGGGTGTCCACATCCCAGCCAGCCGCCTCAGCTGGGAAGCCCCAGAGTCATTCCACTCCCCGGGCCGCCTGAACGACTCAAACATCTGGCACCCATCCGCATTCAGCAGCAAAGACGCAAGCCTCAACCCTTCATACATGTCCGGCGCGCCCTCCACCTCGACAATCTCACACCCCTGCTTCCTCAGCGCCTCCGCCGCCATGCCCAGCGCCCTCTCACACGCCGGACTCGGCGCAACCACCCCATCCGTCCTCAACACGCCCACCCGCAACTTCCTCCCCCCATCCCCAAACTCCTTCTCCACCTCGCCCCTCCACGGCAGCGGATGCACGGTATAATCATACGTCCACGGCCTCATCTCCCCCAACACGGCCCTCGTAAAGTACGTCAAATCGCCCAACGTCCTCGCCATCGGACTATACACACTCGGCACGCCCTCCTGGCCCGGCATGCTCGTGGCGATGCCCGCCTTGGGCCACCTTCCCGTCGAGCACCTTATCGCATAACACCCCGCAAAATGCGCCGGCACCCTCACACTCCCCGCCACATCACTCCCAATCCCGATCCTCCCCCCCATCGCCAAAAGCGCCGACTCGCCACCCGTGCTGCCGCCGGGGGAATACCCGGCCTTGTGCGGATTCTCGCACCGGCCCCAGAGGTCGTTGGCGCTCTCAAAGCTCAACAGCGTGATGGGCAGGTTCGTCTTGACGTAGGGCACGGCGCCGGCGTCCTTGAGCATCCGCACCATCGGCCCGTCCCGCCGCGCCTGGCCGTTGCCCACAAACGACGAGTACCCCACCGTCGTGTCGTAGCCGCCCACAATCACCGTGTCCTTGAGGCTCACGGGGATGCCCGCGAGCGGGCCCTTGAGGTTGATCTCGCCGCCACCGCTGCTGCTGTTGCTGTTGCTGTTGCCATTGCCATTGCTGTTAGTGCTGGCGAGTAGCCAGTCCTCGGCGGACGGCAGCAGGATTTCGGTGAGGCAGTTGGTGCGGGCGTGGGCGTGCAGGGCGAGCTTGCCGTAGGTGCGGAGGACCGAGAGCGGGCTGGTGGTCCCCGCCTGGACGGCCGCGACGAGGGATTCGATGGGTTGTGTGAGGGTGTCCTTGTCGGCTTGGGTGAGCGGGCCGTGGTAGGCGGTGAGGGAGCTGATGCGGGCGGCGCGTTCGGATTGTTTGAGGCGGCTAAGGAAAGGTTAGCTACCCAGCTACCTAGTTGTTGGGTGGGAGGTGAGAAGAGGTGGTGGGTGGGAGGTGATTTACCAGTCACGCCTGTGCTGGAGGTAGTCGAGGAGGAACATTTTGTGATTTACTCGCTATGTTATTCGCAGTGCCGAATGAATTGAAGTTGATGCCCGTGTGTGAGAAATTGGTGTCCGACTGTGTTACAAGTCAGGGTTTACCATGTCAAGTTAGACACGGGAAATAGAGTTCATTTGAACCTGGAGGTGGTGGGAAGTATCACAAAAGGTCTCATTCAAGGGATGGGCGGGTACATGTATGTACATATACCTGCTGATTAGAGGTGGTGTAAGTGATAAGATAGAGCTGGGCTGGCCAGACTGGCTGACTGGCAGGTGATGTGTGGGGAAGTGGAGAACGGCAGGCTTCCCCGCATGCCGGACCGCTTCGCTTTGCCCCATTCCGACAAAGCTCCACAGCGAGTTGTTGTCCTTGAGCCGGCTCGAGCCGACCTCGAGCGCCCTCCCTGTCGTCGAAACCCAGGCCGGCCAGGGTCAAAGAGTATTCTTGCGAGGCACGGGCGAGGCCCTCTGAGGATCCATGTTCAGGGCTTGAGACGAGCATTCCATGCCACTGCCTTGTATTGTATTGCTTATAGTTGATCCTACACAGGTAAAAACAAGAATTCTCGGCGTGTAAGCTGTTGTTGTTGCAAGACGAAAATCCGGGTCGAAACAACCACCACCCGCTCCCTGCCAACACCGCCAAATGCCAAAATGCAACTTCTCTGTAATAGCATAATAATGGGCTTCTCTGAGAACCCATCCAGCTCAAGCCGTTCACCATACCAGCTCTCGTCCCCCCCCCAATCCGTATCTTTTAACGCCTTCCTTCCTCGTGTATTTTACATCTTCGCTGTCCATTCCGTCAAGAGTCCACTCCGGCTCATGCCTTCGTGTCATCGCTGTTGCCGCCGGGCTGTGCCCCTCCGCTGACCAGAGTTGGCGCAATACGTCTCCGCTTAGACTGGCTACCGGACGATTCGTCCGTCTCGCCCTCAGTCACCTCCCTCTTGGTGCCCGCCGGGGCGTTGAACGATGCCTGCGGCGTCTCGGGTGGCGTCGTCATCGGGATGCCGACAACCTTGCTCGAATTGGCCGCAGCGATGCTGGGCACCTGTCCGGAGATCAGGGGCGGATTGCTAACCACGCCCGTCTGGGACGCCGGAGGTTGTGTCATGCTCGACGCGTTCGAGATGGGTCGGGCTGGTGAAGCCGCCCGCGGGTTGACAAAGGATGCCGTTATCATTGGCGGCGAGGGAGCCGTGAGGGAGCTCGCAGAGTCCCGGTGCCTGTGGTGCGACCCGTTCGGAAACGGCGAGGGAGGTGCAAATGCCGCGGTTGGGGTCGGCGCTGGCGTGTTTTGGTTGGAAGTTGCAGTCGCCACAGACGGCTTCTGAGGTCCAAGTTCTCCAGTATAAACGGTGCCTAGTTCGCCAGATGCAAACGACAACGCGGAGCAGAACCCGTCCGAGGATGAGATTAGCAATGTCAGTCCGTCGCTCGACCTGTCATCATAATCATATTCCATTAGCATGCCGCACATACTAAAACAAGGCCGAGAGATAACGTACCATGTCAAATCCGTAAATGTGGCGCAATGCAGATTGCTCACAACGCAGATGGGCGTGTGTTGCTGCGTGTCGTACAACAAAACCGAGTCTTGGGTCGCTACGGCGTACACCATCCGATACGGCAATGCGAACACGGACTTTGGCCCTTGACCTTGTACTCCGCCGGTCTCCAAGTTCGGCGTCTTCGACGTAGAGGTAGTAGAAACCTCTGTCAAGACCGGCGGCGGCGGGGGTTCCATGACCGACGAGGCTGGCGAAGGGTTGGACAGGGGCTCGGGAAGCGGCGGGATTGCTTCCTCGGCAGACGAGGTGTCGATAGTGATGTGCTTGGTAACCGGGGGAGACTGCCTCAATGTGTACACAACAGGAGAACACCGCACCGCCACAGACGGTTTCTTGTGGCCGGGCAAGTGCGCGATCGGAGGCTTATTTATCCCGCCGCGAGTGTAGATGTAGACGGTGTTGATGACCTCGTATGTGGGCTTCGAGCCGTCGACTTGATGCTGGGTCTGGTACTGCCCGGCAGGGGTGAGAAGAAGACTCCCGTCGGGGGTGAAGGTCAGCCTCCGGAAGAACGACGTTAGGGTCTCGTTTGCGTAGAGACTGGCGTTCTTCATGCCTAGGCTCGTACTGTGGAGGTGCGGCTTTGGCGAGGCTTCCATAGGCATCACAGCCGGCAGTGGCAACGATGGAGCAGGCGAAACCGAGCGTCTGGATGAAAAGGACGACCTCCGGCTATGGGTAATCACGCTGGGCGGGTTCATCGGTAGCGCCACCGATGTTGGGGTCCCCGGCGCCGAGGGAACAGGCGAACCCATAGAGACGCCGGGCAGAGCGTCCACGGCCGCGAGAACCGACCGGTAACCTATCTCGGGCGGTGCTGGGCTGCTGGAGGATATGCGCCGGGGCGGGAGGTCTGTCTTGGCATGGCTGGCGAGCTTTGGCGGCTTGTCGTCGTGGCTGTTGAGCGTGTACTGGCCGTCCTTGGTCCTCAAAGAGTAAATGTGTACCGAACGATCCGAGGACTGGGTGGCAATGTACTCGTTCAACGGGTCCCAAGCCACGCCCTGGACGTAGTGGCTGTGTTCGGCGATCTGGCGCACGAGGGTTCCTGAGAGATTCAATCAGCAAAACCACCACCTGGAGCTGCTCCTGAAAAGGACCGCCCACCTGTCCCAGCGTTGTAGATCCGCGCAACATTATCCATGCTTCCTATAATGAAGAACGAAGCATCCGGCGACCATGCGAGATCGTATATTTCCGTCCCAAGTGACCGACACATATGCTTTGTCCGCCATGTCTCCTTGTCGTCGAGGCCTTCGGAGCCAAAAGTTGGGTGGTGGGTTTCCGACCGAACCCACAAGATCACGTTTCCGTCGTCGCCGGCAGATGCGAGGAGCTCGCCTAGAGTCAATTAGTTAGACTGACACGGGAATGGCTCGGAGGTCGGCTCACCCTTCGGGGCCCAGCGGACGACGTTGACTGCCTGGGTGTGCTTCGAGAGGGTCGCTAGGTAGTCGACAGTTTGGTTCCCGTCTTCCTCCTCTACCTTCCACAACTATCCTCGTGTCAGCACCAAGACCAATGCGAGGTAGGTTTGGGGACAAGCGCAGCGCGTCGGCACTTACGCGAACATTGTTGTCTCCTGCGCCTGTTGCCAGGCGCCCTTTTCCGTTTGGTTCGAAGTGGGCAGAGTATATCGGATACGGGTTATTATTGTCGTGATGCCAGTTTATGATCAACGGCGTCGCCTTCATCTTGAGGACGAGACGGTTGCGGAACCGTTACCATAGAGTTGTCGGCCGTACTCCGCGACTGCGGTTTCGAAGCTTGGTATCGTCGGCAGTCAAGAGACGCTAGAGCTCCGAGGGGAAGAACTGGATCTTTCCCGCCGGGTCAATTGCTCAAAGGAACCGCAGATGTGTTTGGATCGCAGAAAACCCCGGTCAATCGCCGTTGGTGGTGGGTGGAACAGGCGGAGCAGGAGCTGACGGCGGCGTGTGCGACTCGAGTGGTGCACAGGAACACTGAGGAGACCAGGGGTTGAGCTTCCAGATTTACACCAAAAACGGGGAGAGTGCACACGATCAGGCACGAGGGGGTGCGCAGGATATTGATAGATGATAATCAACAGGTTGTCTCCGGAACTCGGTGCAGGAGGGCAATCAGATCGATCGTGTCGTTTGTCGAATCTGCGGGAGGGTGCAGCACCTTCTGTCCCCAGCCATGCTTGAGTCGCGTTTTGGTGTTGTGGTCAAGCCAATCAGCGTGATGAAATGTTTCCCCAGCCCCACCTCCCTAAAGCTGCTCCATCCATGACGGGATCGATCACGCTTCACGCTTCACGCTTCACGCTTCATGCGCCGGGAACCGGATACCAAATACTCTGCAAATATCCGACCTGCTGCCTGCGGAGTCTGCGTGACCCCAATATTCTGACCCTGGCCTCTCTTGAGTTTTGATTAGTAACGGGTTTGGCCAATTCCACGGGTCCTACGGAGCTATGCTGGGCTCAAAGCAGATGATCGTGGACAAGGTTTCCCCTCGAGATCCGGCTCAGAAGTCCACCACCACCACGAAACTCGCTGGGGCAAGCCCAAGGTCCCGCTCGTCAAGGATGTTTTGGCCTCGTTCCTTCCAGGTTGCGATGCGAGGCACTGCTTCCCTGCAGCAATTTCTGTCTTGGCAGGCGCGGGCGGCTGGGTCAAGCTCGCATCTCTCGCCCACACCCCGCTGTCCCCGGGACAGTGTCCCGGGCTCCTGGCTCCGAGGCAAGCAACCTAGCGCTGCAAGAGTCAACGATCTACGGACTCACTCAAAATAGCTGCAACTACAGTGCGAGGTTGGCTGCGCTGAACTCACTCGATGGCACTGTGGAAAGGAGAAGGGGGTCACCTACGTGTTCAGATCAACACTCTTACCCGAATCATCTTCTCCCTGCCAACGACCTCGCTACCAGACACAAGAAATGTGAGCCCCAAACTGTCCTCGAGCTGTTGTCCGAGACGAGAAGTGGAAATGGGCCCAGACTCGTCCAAGCTCGAGCCAAGTAGGTAACCCTAACCCTCGATGTCAATCGGAACGACGGCAACAACACCAAAACAATGATAAGTTAACGGCAACCAATTGGGCATGGCTTCTCTAACCAACACGGCTTTTCCCTTTAGCTAAATATTTCTCAATATCGATGTGCTTTCCCAAGCAAGCGTGATTGAGCCGGCAATGCATTGTCCCGCTGTCAGACCAGTCGCGTTGCACAACCTGAACAGATCACCACGATAATTGTTCCTGTGGTCTTGATTCGTTGAAATGTCCCAATCAGCTCGAACTCAGCTCGACAATGTGAGACCAACAAGACGACACCGACATGAACCAAACTGCAAGGCATGGAAGGTGGGGCGACATGGGACTGGCATGCTCCCAAGACATCGGAACAGCGTCCAAGGCGATGCACGGTTCCTCGCTCCGGCCCGGGGCAGCTTCCAGCCGCTGGTCTAGGTAGGTCATGCCGGAAGGATCGGCAAATCACACCGCCCTACAGGAGAGCTGAATGGCCTGTCAGAGCATCGCGGCGTGCGCGGGGCGATCATCAAGCTCTTTACAAAAGCAACTTGAATTGATCCGACTGTTTCCAGAAAGTGGCGGGCTGATTCTTGCTGCGTCTGAAATTGGAAGGTGCTCAAGCAGCTCGACTGCTCTATCTATCAGACGGCTGCATGGGGTTGCTGACGAATCGGAGCGGGGCTGCCGTCCGACCTCCCACGCCTCCCACCACCAAAAAAACTCGCAAAACCGACGTCGGGCCTCCCAGACGATCCCACCACTTCGGGGCCCCTTCACCGCATGAGTCAACTCCCTCCTACCCATCGCAATGACATGCAGAGCTTGCCGGGCACATGGCCCCCGCCATTTTTTTTTGCTTCTCCTCCCCGGGCGGAAGTAGAAGACGATGTCGTATTCAAAGGATGACTGCTTAACCGCTTTCTCCTCCTCCTTCTCCACCACCAACCTCTCAATCCGTTCCTTCCAGGTTCCCTTGCTTTAAGTGCTCCCAACACCGATTGATTTATTCAACTGCGGGCCAGAGTTGTCGCCGCCTCCCCCCCAAAAAAATTGTTTACTGCCAATGCGAGGAATTGTCGCGATCATTGCCCTCCCTTTCTATACTCCAGAAATTCCAATCAGGTTGATCTGCCGTTGCCAAGCCCGGAGATAACACGGCCGCGCCGAACCCCCCGCGGTTCCAAAATACTTGATTGACTCTCGTCCATCGCGGACTACAATGCCGTTTGATGAGTCCAATTCCATGCTGAAAGCCATCGGAACCGGGGTTGCACTTATTGGCCTCTGCTCCGTCCCTGCTCTTGGCAGCATCGGAGCTCGACTCAAGCGGGATGTGAAGCAAGACACGTATGAGGATGGCGACGGCAAGGCCACCCCGGAGTCGCTGAAGGCCTACTCGGCCAAGTTCCCGAAATCACTCGGCGTGGTTTCGGCGGGTGCCGGCCTCGGGGTCTCGATTGCCCTCCTGGTAATATCACCTCACGCAAAAGGGCGGCTGTTGATAGATAGTCTAGACACAGGGGCCTGGGTAAGTCAAGGAACTTCCAACTCAAGACCACCTGGCCCAAAAATAACTAACTCTGTTTTCAGGTTCTTTTGCTGTTCCAGGCCGTTGCCAATGCTTCGACCAGGAGTTCCGTTCGTGCCTACAGTCTCGGCATCTACACCTTCTTCTCGGCCGCAGTCCTGGCTGGCGTCCTGCTCGCCCAGGGCACCAAGATTGGCGAGCCTCTGCTGCATTCTTCGCCCGTAGCCTTTGCCCTCCGCGTGGTTGAGCTCGCCTTCACCGTATGCCTCGCCATCTCGGCGCTCTGCATCCCGAGGAGGCCCGACGTGTTCTACAAGGGCGAGCCGGTGGATCGCATGTACACTACGTCCGCCTTCAGCCGCTTCACTTTTGCCTGGCCGTCCGAACTCCTCAGTCTGGCCTCGAGGAAGAAAAACCTGGACTTGGCTGATCTCCCCCGGCCGAATCAATTCACCCGCGCTGCCGCTGTGTCTGCCGACTGGAAAAAGCAGAAGACCGGTGGCCGATCCCTCTGGTTGTCCCTGGTTCTGAGTTATAAGGAAGCGCTCGCCCTGCAGTGGTTCATGACTCTTTGCTCCTCGATCCTGAACTTTGCTCCGCAGTGGGTAATCCTGCAGCTTCTGAGATTTCTCGAGAGCCGCCAACCTGGCAGTGAGCAGGGCGTCGACGCTTGGATGTGGGTGGTCTGGCTAGGCGTGGCCATCATCGCACAGTCATGGCTCGAGGCCTACGTCTGGTGGCTGGCGTATGCCGATCTCCACATTCCCGTCCGTGCTCAGCTGTCGGCCCTCATCTTTGAAAAGTCGATGCGTAGGAAGGATATCAAGGGCGCTAGTAAATCCAAGAAGAAGGCCCAGCAGACAGGTGCCGAGCCCGCGGAGCCCGCAGAGCCCACCGCGGCCACGGACGTCGAGGACAAAGATGACTCGGAAGATGTCAAGAAGAGCAAGCAGAGCACAGTCAACCTGATCGGTGTTGATGGCAAAAGAGTCTCTGATTTCTGCGCCTTCCAGAGCCTTTTTCCGGGCAGTCTTTTCAAGCTCATTGTTTCACTCGTCTTCTTGGTTAACCTTCTAGGCTGGCGGGCTCTCTTGGCTGGCCTTTCGGCTATGGTTGCCATCACACCCATCAACATCTACTTTTCCAAGAGATACGCCAATGCACAGGACCGTCTGATGAAGGTCAGGGATGAAAAGATGGAGGTCGTCACCGAGGCGCTGCAGGGCATCCGCCAGATCAAGTTCTCCGCTCTAGAACCCGAATGGGAGGACAAGATTGGCACCGTCCGGGAGCGAGAGCTTAGCGCTGTTTGGAGCGTCTTCATGAACGACACTATGCTGATCGGTTGCTGGGTGACGAGCCCCATTCTGCTGTCTGCCATTTCTCTGGCTGTCTATGCGGCGATAACTGGATCGCTCGCCCCATCTGTGGCCTTTGTCAGTCTCGGCGTCTTCAAATCTCTGGAGATGAGTCTGTCGGTTGTTCCAGAGCTCACAACGGATTTGTTGGATGCCTGGGTCTCGATTCATCGCATCGAGCAATATCTTAACTCGCCGGAGGTGGAAAAGATCTCGAAGGACGCCGATGAGGTGTCATTTGACAATGCCTCTATTGCCTGGCCGGCAGACGAGGGGACCGACGACGCAGAGAGGTTTATCCTCCGCAATATCAACGTCACCTTCCCCAAGGGTGAGCTGTCGGTCATTTCCGGCAAGACGGGGACCGGAAAGAGTCTGATGCTGTCTGCGGTTCTGGGAGAGGCGGACGTCCTGGGAGGTACTCTGTACGTCCCGAGAGCGCCGCCACTATCCGAGAGACACGACGACAAGGTAAACAAGGACAACTGGATCATCCCGAAAGCGATTGCATACGTTGCGCAAATCCCCTGGATCGAGAACGCCAGTATCAAGGACAATATCATCTTTGGGCTGCCGTACGATGAGGAGCGTTACAGCAAGACCGTCGAGGTTTGCGCCCTAAAAAAGGACCTGGAGATGCTCAACGACGGCGAGAACACCGAGATTGGCGCAAACGGTATCAACCTGAGCGGCGGCCAAAAGTGGCGTGTCACGCTGGCTCGGGCTGTCTACTCCAGAGCCGGCATCCTCGTCCTGGATGATATCTTCAGTGCCGTCGACGCACATGTCGGCCGCCACATTTTCGAGAAGTGCCTCAACGGAGAGCTGGCTACTGGCAGGACAAGGATCCTAGTCACCCACCATGTTGCGCTCTGCGAGCCAAAGACCAAGTTTCTGATGGAGCTCGGCGATGGCGGCGTTTTACATTCTGGCCTTCTCTCAGAGCTGCGCGAGGAGGGCACGCTCCAGAAAATCAAGAGCCATGAACAGACGGCGGCCGAAATGGAGGCGGATGAGTTGGCCACGGCAGTGAACTCGGAGGGCTCATCCATCGGGGGAGAGGAGGAAGACGGTGCGGACGGGAACACCCTGAAGAAGATTCCGTCCAGGGCGCCGGCCGCACGCAAGTTCGTCGAGGAAGAGGCGCGCGAACAGGGAGCGGTCAAGAAGCACGTTTACTCGACCTACCTGAAGGACAGTGGCGGGTTTTTCTTCTGGATGCTCGCGGTTTCCATTTTCCTGGTTGTGCAGGGTTTCAATATTGGTAAGTTTGCCTGCTGGCTTTTGTTCATCGTGGCCTTCGTACTGACTAGATCTAGGGCGCTCATGGTGGCTCAAAATCTGGACGAGCAATTATGAAGAACAGGGCGTTCATGGACAGCAAATTTTCAACGCTTCCATCGAGTACGGCTATTCATATGCAGAGGGTGTCCGTCAGACATCGATCCACACCATGTCCGCGCCCTCGACTGATATCCAAGGAACACTGGGCTTCTATCTTGGCGTTTACGTTGCTTTGGCCGTCACCTCCTCTATCATTGGCACCTTGAAGGTCTTGTACATCTACGTCGGCTCGATCCGTGCAAGCCGCAAGCTCTTCGCCAAACTGAACTTCACCATCTTGCGTGCCCCCATCCGATGGCTCGACACCGTCCCGGTCGGCCGCATTCTCAATCGGTACACGGCTGACTTCAACACCATCGACTCGCAATTGGCCAACTCGGTGGGCTTTGGTGCTAACTCGTTCCTGGGACTGATGTCAGTGGTTGTCGCCGGCCTCTTCGTGTCACTGTACATCGTCCTCCTGGCTATCTTCCTCCTCCTTATCTGCCTCTACTACGCTATGCGGTACCTGGATGGCGCCCGGCCTGTCAAGAGATTGGAAAGCACAACCAAGTCACCGGTTTTTGAGCAGTTTGGCTCTGCTCTCACGGGCGTCACCACCATCCGCGGCTTCGATAAGACTCAAGTCTACGTGGACCGCATGTATCGGAAGATTGACGATTACTCGGCGTCAACATGGAATCTGTGGCTTTTCAACAGGTGGATGGGCTGGCGTATGGCGCTTGTCGGCTCGTTCTTCTCGAGCTTTGTGGCAACCCTCATCCTGCTCACTCCCGGCATCGACTCGGCCCTCGCGGGCTTCGCGCTCGCCTTTGCACTCGAGTTCGCGAGCGCCGTGATGTGGACCATCCGGCTTTATGCGAATGTCGAGTTGAACATGAATGCTGCGGAGCGGATTATCGAGGTATGTGTGTTTATCAGAAACAAAACGAAGTGTGAGACTGACAGTGAGTGACCTCGTAGTACACGGAGCTGCCCACCGAAGCGCTCGACGGCAAGCGTCCCCCCGCAGCTTGGCCTACCGAGGGCCGAATCGAAGTCCACGATCTAGTGGTTGCATATGCGCCTGACCTGCCGCCCGTGCTGAAGGGTCTCAACTTCAGTGTCAACCGCAACGAGCGGATCGGCGTTGTCGGCCGCACCGGCGCCGGCAAGTCGTCCCTGACGCTAGCCCTGTTCCGCTTCGTGGAGGCACAATCAGGCAGTATCCACATCGATGGACTGGACATCTCCAAGATCAAACTGCACGACCTCCGGTCACGGCTCGCCATCATCCCCCAAGACCCCGTCCTCTTCTCGGGAACCATCCGGTCCAACCTCGACCCCTTCGACAACCACACCGACGCCGAACTCCGCGACTGCCTCGAGCGAGTGCACCTCATCACCTCCTCTTCCTCGACCGGCCCATCATCGGGCACCACCACCCCCACCACCGAAGGCACCACCGCCCCCAAAAACACCAACCCCTTCGCCAACCTCCTCTCCCCCATCTCCGAAGGCGGCCTCAACCTCTCCCAAGGCCAGCGCCAGCTCCTCTGCCTGGCGCGCGCCATTGTCTCGCGCCCGCGCGTCATGGTCCTCGACGAGGCGACGTCGGCCGTCGACATGCACACCGACGCGCTCATCCAGCGGAGCATCCGCGAGGAGTTTACCGACGCCTCGCTGATGGTGATTGCCCACCGGCTGAGCACCATTGCCGATTTCGACCGTGTGCTGGTGCTGAGCGACGGCCGGGTGGCCGAGTTTGGGACGCCCAGGGAGCTGTGGGAGATGGGGGATGCCGGGGTGTTTAGGGGCATGTGTGAGGAGAGTGGAGAGAAGGAGAAGTTGAGGGGGATTGTTTTTGGGGAGATGTGATTTGGGATTTGGGATTTGTGATCGGGCTGTTGCTGTTGCTGTTTGGCTTGATTTGGTTCGGGTTGTTTACCTAGGTTAGTTAAGCTAGTCTGGGGAAAGGAGTGGTTTTAACAGTTTCTTCTCATTTAACCATCGTGGATTTATCTTCTTGGTTTGGTAGGGAAAATGGAAACAAAATAAAAGCAAATTCGCATGATGAAGAGCAAGGGTTCGACGCAGTTGCATTCGAGACGTCTTGTCCCCTGAAAATGGTCTTTTGTTTACATGCATGAACTGCACCAGATCAAACCACTTCTCAAATATCACCAGCAAAATTTCCATGACTTACTTCCACCCACATGAATATCTCTTTATTGCCGCTCTCCTTCTTCCATCACACATTACTGTATCACTAAAACGTGCAACTTTTTTCGCAAGTCATATTGAGAAGTCTGGCGCAATTTAACCTAACATACTCACACACACCCCAATGCACCACCTCCTACTTTCCGTGGTCCATGTCTCGTTTCTCAACCCACCACCGGCATATTATCATGCCACGTGGCGGGGAAAAACCCTCAAAGACGAGAGAACGAGAGAAGCAAAAAAAGAAAGCAAAAGAAAAAACACCAAACCACCCAGATCTGACAAGACGAGATCTGCTACCAAAGATCCTTTTCAATGCCCAGTGCCCCAAACCAAGCACTAACCACTCCCACCCATACCCATAAGCCAGGGCCAGAACCCAAAAGAAAGGGTGCAAGGCAAAACCAAGTTGCAGACTCTAGGCGTGATGGTGCTGTTGCTTGGTGTTGACCAGGACCGCGACAGACGCGACCAGCACGGTCAGCCAGAGACCCGAGATGACGATGCCTATGATCAAGACATTGCGCCGCTGTCGAGCGGTCAGCGACGCCGTCTCGCCCCGGGTGTACCACGAGAGGGCCGAGTCAAAAGCACCCCAGTAAACCAAGGGGGCGATAAATGGGAAAATGCACAGCATGCACATGATGTAGTAGTAGCCCTGGCGGCTCTTGCGCGCCTCCCACGACAGGTGAGCGTCGTCGGTTTGGGCTGCAAAGGGGGTGCCGGTTTCCATCTCAGCAATGTGACGGAGATTGGTGGTCATGTTGGCTGCGCGAGCACCACCCCTTTTGTCGCGTGTGACGAGGCATGGCGGGGAGTCAAAGACAGACGATGGTCCTGGGAAAGGGTGGCTGCTCCTCAAAGAACTGCCGACGGGTTCGAAGGGGTTTCTGAAGGAGCGGGACAAGGTCGAGCGGTTGGTGACAGGCGGGGTGCCGCTCCTGTGGGAAGTCAAGATAGAAATTCCCCGGTCATGTCCAGCGAGAACCCTCCCTATAGTTGGTTAGAACAATGCATGGGCAAAGACAAGATAACAGTCGAAATATACATGCCTTGAGAGGAGTCAGAGTAACCACGGTAGTCCTCGGGAATACCCAGAATGCTAGCAGACGTGGGACGCCGAGAATAAGCAGAAAGGGGCTTGGTAATGTGCGGCGTTGGGGGTGTCGTTCTCTGGGTGGCTTTCGAGGAGACCATGCTGGAATTCTTCCGAGTTCTCACACCACTGGTGACAGTGAAGTCGTCATCATTATCGGCCCGGAGTGCCGCTTGCTGGGCGGCCTCTTGGAGACTGATGAGTGGAAAGCTGAACAGAGTGGGCGACGCAAAACCACAGGACTGGCGAGACTGGCGAGACTGAGTAGGGTGGTGGCTCCTCAAGTGGGCGGCAGAAGGCTCACGAGGAATAGGAGACGGCAGCAGTCCCTCGTTGGTTTTGTCGCCACGTTGCTCCTCACGTCCGTTGATAGCCACCACACCATGATCTTTGTTGCCGCCTGTCGCTGTCGCCCCAATTTCATGAGCGCTCTCGGTGATCTGGGCTCCATTCATTTCGCCAGGCCGCTCTGAGTAAGTTGAGGAAATAGACTCCAGCGACTCGAATCTGGATTTGGACCAGTGCTCGCTGGAGTATTGATTCCGCCGCTGTGCGCGCTTCCTAGCACTTCGAGACCGAATCGAGGCACTAAGCTTTTCAACGAATGCGCTCCTGGCTGAGTTCCCGCTGCTTCCGGTGGTTGGGTCGGTGAACATGCGGTGGGAATTCTGAAGATAGCCGTTGACGCGATGAATCCGAGGCTTCGGGAGGAAGACCGGGCGGCCAGTGCCCTCCAGGGTCCGACCATAGGGGGTGCCGCGGTTGTAGTCAGTAGCAGTGTGCTGCAGGATCCGATCTGTCGAGGAATAGGCATCGAACTGAGGCACATGGAAGCTGCTGGTATCAGAGTAATCTGCGATACTGCTCCCTGCGACCTTCACGATGTGGCTTCCGCAGAGACCCATCGAGGAGGCAAGGGCACGGTTGCTGTCAAACTGACCAACACTGGTGGCGACAGTCTCCCAATCAGCCCCGTCGCTCATGAGAGTGTTGATGTCCTTTCTACGTCGCTGGCTCCCCAGCCCTTGGACGAATTCGCTGAGACTGAGTCCCGGTTGAACGGGAGAATTTGGTGGGGCGACCGGAGGCCGAACAGAGATCCTCACATCGTTGGGGTCGTCCTCGTCGTCCCAATCGTATTGAACAGCTGGAGCTGAATAGGTCTGCAGCTTGTTGACGAATGGATTATTGCTGCTCTGGACAGCACGTGGTGTCGGAGGCCCGTCTGACGACGATAGGTGCAAGAGTCCGCTCGCGGAAGCAGTGCTGTCAGCGCTCACACAACGGAGCGCGGCGCTAACCTCTCTCTCCCTCGAAGGCTGCAGGAAGACGGTGAAGGAGCCACGGTCATACTTGAATGGGTCCTCGTCAGAATCAGTAGACAGTCCGGCATTGGAGACCCCGCCGTGACTGACGTCGCCTTCCTGGCAGTCTTGGATTCCTAGCTTCTCGTGGTTGTGCTGAGGGGGCAGCCTGCCGTAAATGACAAAGTCTGGGTCGACATGGCTGGCTGTCGACGGGACGAGATTTGAACGATTGCTGGTGTCCGACCTTGCGAGAGTAGTTTTAACTCCGCTAGCTTGACTTCCGTTGTCGGACACAGGTGCCAGGTCTCGCTGGCTGGAGACAGAATGAAGTGATAGAACGGGACGACTGAAATTCACCACGGTGCCCGTAGATCCCGTTGCCGAAAGCTTCGTATCCCGCCGCGCACGTGGCAAGCCGGGCAACGGAACCTGAGCAAGCTCACTAGCTTGGTGATTCGTCTGCCAGTAATTCTTGTTCAGGTTGATGCCACTGTTCGCATGTTGAATGGCGGGCGAGCGGGAATTCACACTCCGAAAGCTTGCCTGTGAATGCTGAAAATAGTTGCTGCTCAAAGCTGCAGCAACGCCATCCCTGTGCTGGCGGACTTCGGCTGACGAGAGCGATTCGAGCATCGGAGGCGGCGTGTAGTATTGGTCGTAGATATCCTCCACGGTGCTTCCAGTTCCTGACGGATCCGAGTCGGCTGAGTTCTCTCTGGCGCCATTGTTTAGGCTGTTCCCGACGGAATTGATGTCGCTGGAGGAGGACGCAAAGGGAGAGACGACCGGAGAAGGGTCGGTGGGTGTGTCGGGAATGTGGCTTCCAGCAGAATTCGAAACCAGTCTCGAAGTGATGGCTTGGTGTGCCTCTCCCAGATTGGGGAACAGAGGGCCCTTTGGCGTGATGGACCGCGGGGTGTTGAATTGGAAGGGAACTTCTCCGATCGAGTCCTCGGTCGCGGACCAGTCCTCCGAGTCTGCCCCGTCACTCTTGCCGGACATGATTGTGGTGTTTTCTGCGGCTGAGTATTAGTATTAATTTTTACCTTGCTTCCGGAATACTTCCGGACCAATTCCGGATTATCGCGGATCTATTTAAGCTGGGAGGGGAGATTGAGAGTATTTACCTTTGAAAACCCCTTCACAAATAAACCTTGCAGTGGGATTCTAGACTGGACGCAGCGACACGCGAACTTCAGACGCGAGGTGGTTCTTTCTCAATTGCTAGAACTCTCAGCATTGAGGATAGCCGTGACGGCCTTCTTGGTGGCGGGAACGAGACTGGGCGCAGAAAGCGTGCCTCGAGGATGCCGAAATATCGGGAATTGCTTTGCAGGCAACAAATCGGCAGCTCTAACTGAGTGAGCGACTCTTGGCCGACCTGCCGAGTTACGGTGCAGTCAAAATGGGATGTTAAGAGGTGAATCGCGATGTTGGAAAGAAACAAGGTGGGCGAAGATGAATAAAGGCGAGGGAAGGCGTGGGAGGAGGAGCGGGGTTGAGAAGGGTGGGTGAGAAGGAGGGAAGAAGCAGATGGGGCCAGCGAGGTGGGCGAGAAGGAGAAGCCCCGGGGGATTTCGCCAATGATTTATTTCATGTGACTTTCTCCATGATTCTGTGCACATCTAGCACGGGAAAGCCCTGATCCAGAATTCACCGGGGAGAGAGAGCCGGGACTCGCTACTGAGAAGCTCCATGCTTTCTTTATAGTAGAGCATCGTCATGCCCTGCCATTGAAACTCATCCAACTTCGAATCTAAAGCACGCGAGCAGCGCCAGATGTGAACCGTGCTGTTCATGGCTAGACCAACTCGAGAGTCGCGACTCGATAGGCACCATCCCCATTGCCCAGGCCGAGATTGGTGATATGCTGGCCGGGATGCCCGTGAAAAGCACGAATATAATGAGGCACCAACCCCCTCCCACATGGCACCTCACAACAGTCGCGAACAGCCGCATTGACGTTCAAGCGCACCCGGACTCCTATCATTGAGGGGACCTTCGACCAAGTTCGTCTCGGGGAACCATTGCATCGTCGAGTGTGAAAGTAATGTCGAGTTTAGTGTGGGTTTTCAGGCTAGACAATGTGCAAGGATATGGCCGGAGTCTACAAATACTCTTGCGGGTACTTTGGTGGGCGTGTAAGTCACCGTCCGATCCTAGAAGGAACGCATGTCGTTGAAAGAGGCTTATCGATAATGATGCGCCTCCGACATATTTCAGACCAACCCTGCCCAAAAAGGTTAGTGCAGGTTTCATCAAGGACCACCCCCGCCCCCCGCCCAGCTTGCCAAATCGGCGATCGCCTTTTTTTAGTTATTGGTTGTTCTGCTCTTCGTGGAGCCCAGTGACCCGCCGTTCACGCATGCAGTTGCATCCGGCCCAGTCAACACCCCCATCCATTCCTCCACTCCTCTCCTATCTCGGGGAAGTCTAGACTGGGCGATGCTTACTTTTTGGTCCTACGTATAACAGAGGGATAATTTTTTTGTCAACATTGCTTTATCCCTCAACAGAGGCTTGGCCCTTTTCCAATTCATCGACATCAATTCCTGTCTCCACATAATTCACCTAGTTAACTCTTTTAAGAAGAATAGAGCTGACGTCGGCGGCCCCCCGCATCCCCGCCACAGTGATGGCGGGTCTCTCAGATCTTCCAGGGGAAATTCTACTCCACATCCTCACTTGTAAGTGACACGAAGACTTCATCCTAGAAGGCTTCATCAAACAATAGATAGGAAAACGGATGCTAATTGCATCACTCCTATCATCCGCAGTCCTCGGACCCCCGCAAATCACCACCCTCCAGCTCGTCTCGCGCGGCTTCCGCAACCTTGCTCGCGACAACGGCTTCTGGCGCGCCCGCTGCCTACAAGAATCGTCCTTCCTCGAGGCTCTCAACCGCCACCGGCGCCTTTTCAGCTCAACTCACAGAGGCACCACGCGGGCTGCCCGACATCTCCATGCGGGTAGCAATGGCGAGTATGTTAGCAACAGCAACGGCAACGGCATCGGCACGGCATTAGACAGGGGCGACAATGACGGCAATGACGACGGCAACGGCCAGAGATATTCGGTCGGCACGCTAGCCCCTCCGCCGCCGGTTTTTAGTGCCGCCGAGCCAAGAGAGCGCGAGCGCGTGCGGATCACGGCCAACTGGGACCCCTCCTTCCCGTCGGAGCGCGTGTCGTGGTACGACGAGTACATTCAACGGCAGGGCCCCGTCGCCATCAATTGGATGCAGTATGCGTATGACGGGGACCGGGCGTCGGCTGCGGACTTTGTAGAAGCCCGCGGGGTGGCGCTGTACTACCCAGACGGCGAAGCACAGGAGACCGTCATGGCGGTGTCGCCGCTGGATGATGGGAGCGTGTGTTTGTGGGACGTTTCAGGGACGAGGGGAAAGCGGGGGGCCGTCGTGGCAAGAAGCAAGCCGGGGATATTGTTTATCGATGGGCCAGGGGCGGACAACAGCAAGCGATCCAAGAGGATTGACTCTGGGGTCACTGAGTGCGTGAGTGTGGATAGTCGGCAGCATAGGGCCTTTTTTGCTGTGCAGAGCCGTAAGTGTGATGATGGAAGCCCGACTTTCAACCTCCTCAAAAACTATGAGATGGCTGACCGAGTGTGTAGACCTTATCGAGGTTGACCTACGGCGCCTGTCGGTCGTCGAATGCGAATCGTTCCCTTGGTCTATCACAGCCTTATCTGCCGCGAGCCCGAACGTGCCGCTCACGGTGGGCACCAGTCTCGGCATCCATTTACATGACTACCGGTCGCGTAAGCCACCACGGAACGACAACGGCGAGACGGTAGATTGCTTCGGTCGCATGGGTGCGAAGGAGTTCTACGAGCGCAGCCTTCGAAACATCTTTGACGATGAACCCCTACCGCCTTACGCGCCGCTGTCCCAACCGGGGCCACTCAGCATCCTCCATCTCCAACAGCCCGGCCAAGAAGCAGACCTGTCGGACGACATCTACGTGGCGGGGCGCTTCTCCAACATCCTACATTACGACCGGCGCAAATTCCCGTCGATCAAGGGCTCCATTCATTCAGGTGCGAGGCTCTGTAGCATGACTTCACTGCCTTACCCTTTCTCGACACTCGACAGCGAACTGCGGCGCAAGGGTGAGCTGTCATTGGAGCAAGTGGAAGCCTCGAAAACCGTGGCTGGCGGCAGGACGCTGATCGCGTGCGGAGAGTACAACACCAAGGGATGCCTGGAGCTGTACGGCCTAGCGTCCAGTAGTACATTGGCACACACAAGCAGACCGGGCGGCCTGCAAAACTCGACCTTCAAAAACCGGCAGACCTGCTCGCAGTCTAAGCTGCTCTCGGTCGTCAACCACGGCACGCGCATCGCTTTCTCGGACGGATCGGGCTACATCAAGTGGTTCGAGCGAGACGGTTTTACCGAGGTGAGGCGCTGTAGGATAGGCCACAGCGAGCGGGGCCAGGGCCCGTCCATTTTCGACGCGATGCCAGGGTCCGACGATATTGCGCGGAAGCTGCTGCCGACGCGGCCAGCGAGCGGGGCTGGCGACGATGACGGCAACGGCGGACGGGGCAACAACAACGACTTGCTCTTCTGGACGGGCGACAAGCTGGGGCTGGCCACCTTTTCCGCGCGCCCGGGCTTCAGGGCCGAGGACTTTGAGCAGCGGGACGAGGCGCACAATGCGGAGGCGATGGCCGCTCAGAGCGAGTACAGCGAAAAGATGCGGCGGGCGCTCGTGAGGCAGGCGGACGATGTCCGGTTCGTGAGGAACCTGGGTCTCGACAGCGGGATACGGCCTGCGCCGGCCTGAGGGCGTTTGAGTTAGCCGAGAGATGGCCACGTACATGCCTGTACCCCATGTTACCACGCACACGTTTTGAAGATCGACAAGCGGCTGGATGGACAAGACGACGTCATCTCGGTCAGTCTAGCGGAGGCACGTGTCCACAGCAGAATGCTCAGACGCTGCCAACAGCAGTATTTGGATACGGAATAACAAGCGATTGAACAGACATACGAATATATAACCCTTTTCACTTTCTTACATGCGTGAGACCTGCTGGCTGTCGAATGACTCGCGCCGTGTTCCTGCAACGGTGAGGTGTTGATGATGCGTGTCTAGAATCTGAGAAGCTGCAACATGACCCAGCATAGGGGGTGACATCCTAGCGCATGCTGTGTTTCTCCATGCTCCCCCATGCTCCTCGCTCCATGCACATGCACCACCTCCCTGGTGCTGCTCTCGTTGTCAGCCTTAGCGGGATCGATGGATGAAAAGTGGCTGGCGCGTGGAACCACGGAGCAGGTCTGAAATATCGAGGCGGCCAATCGTCTCAGCGCCCCGAAGGACGCCCGCCAATCGCCGTGGTGCTGGATTTGCGGGCTCCATTTTTCCGCATGGACCCGGGTTTGGAGGGGTGCTAAAGCCTTGTTCTGTCGCTGGTCAGCGGAGAACACCACTTGTTGTTCCTCGATCCATGCTGCCTATCAATCTTTGAGCCGGGTTCATTTTTGCCAATTTTTGCCAATTTTTCTTCTTACCTACTATCCTATCATTTAACTTTGGCGATCCAGGGTTGAAGTTCCCTCCGAGTCCCTGGCCTCCGAATGCCAAGGCCCACTTCGGCACCACGCATGTTGCCCCACCTACCCCAGCCCTGAGCGAGCGTGCTTGGCTCGGCGTCCCTCGGGCTCTCCACTCATTCCTCAACTCGCCATCCACCAGTCGAGAGAACGGGGACAGACTCGTGCCGCTACTGCAAACGCCTGCAGAGAGGTATGCGCGCATCCCATCCCCAGACTGCGAGGTGCCGTGGACAACACACCGCCGCCTGGTCACTTTCGTTGTTTCCCTCGGCTTGGCCAAGCCCGTCCGTCTTGGAGATGGCGGGTCCGCCCCGAGCCCCAGACCGCCAATTCACTTTCACAGAGGAATGCCCGGACAGCACGGGGCATTCTTTGCTGGGGACTTCCAGGTTCCTCCCATGCCACATGGACCGTCCAGCGACGTCCATGTTTGTCGATTTTCTTTTGGCGCCCTATTCCTCAATTGGGCTTGCGTGTCTGTCGGGAAAGGCCACAGCCGTTAGTTAAACGAGCTGCCCTGCAGTGGCTGGTAGGCTGGGCCAGCCCAACTGCAAGACCGGTTTTTCACCCAGGACACGCAGTGAGGCGAGTCCCCTTTTTGAGCCGTCTGTCCAACAAAGACGCCCTGGGTTTTCCGGGGGGCAGTCTCAGATCTGAATCCAGCCTTTTTGCTGGCTAGGTGCCCCTTTCTCCGGCCCATCAAGTGCGACGTTGCCGGCTTCCGGCTCTGTGCCATCCTCGCTTCCAAAGTTGCCACTGTTGGCGAGCTCCCGTCTTTTCCTGCCCATCCCTTGGCACCCCAAACCATACATTGTCTCCCTCGGCCCCCTAATTCTGAACAGAGACTCTCCCTATCTGTTTTTGTGACACAAACCCCTCCCTGATCTCCTTTCTCCGATCATGTCCGATGGCACTACCGGTGGCAGGCGGGGACGAGTACCCGCCGTTCCGTCCTTCGGGCGGCCCCTACTATCCGGCCAAGAGGCGAACTGTCGACACCGTCGACGATGACCATCATCTCCACTATACTCGCTACAAAAGGCCAAAATATGTCCCGCACGCTCAGTTCGCCGACCCCGTCGCCTTCAGGGCGGTGGGCGAGCCGCCACTCAGCAACTACCCACCCCTCCATCACCCTCACCCACACCCTCACCCACACCTGCACCACCGATATCCCTCCCCGCTACCCCACCTTCCCTCACCGGAGCCGGCCGGCACCGGCGCCCCCGCCATGGAACGGACCGCCTCCGGCCACTCCATCCGCCCGGACCCCACCGACCGGTGCGCCTCCACCGAGCTATGCGCCGCCACCGAGCTCCTCGATGACCACCAAGCCGCCCAGCGCGTGCGCGACCACCTAGCCACCTTTCGCCGGCGCAACCCGGACTCGAAGCACGAGCGCATCCTCCGCAGCATCATCAACCCGCGCCCACGCCGTCACCCCAAAAACGACCGGGGAGGAGGAGAAGAAGAAGAAGAAGAGTACCCCCTCGACAACGCCGCCCTCGAGTCCATCTTCTCGGCCGCCAACGAGATCTTCTTCAACGGCCGCCTCAGCCAGCGCGTCGCCTGGGACTGGTCGCACGCCGACTCGGCCCGCTACGACAGCCGCGTCATCGGCACCACGGCCCTGCGCCGCGCCGCCGCCAGCACCCGCGGCTACGAGACGCTGGTCGTGCTGTCGTCGACCATCCTCCGGGATGCCAAGTACAGCCGGCGGCTGTTGATCAGTACGTTTCTGCACGAGCTGATTCATTGTTATTTGTTCATCTGCTGTGGGTTTCGCGCGAGGTGGTGTGGCGGCCACACGGACGGGTTTCGGGATATTGCTGCCGTGGTGGATGAGTGGGTTGGGGAAGGGGCCGGGTTGTTTCTGAAGAGGATCGAGGCGGATTTGGAGTTGTTTAGGGTTGGCGGGTGTGGCGGGGGGCAGCATGAGGAGGAAATGGGGAGAGGTGGGGTGGAGGAGAGGAGAGGGGGAGGTGGAGGGAATCATAATGTTTATCCCTGCTCGGGGATGGCCGCTGAGCAGGACGAGTATGCTGCTTCTGCTTCTTCTCCTGCGGTTACGTCTCCCGCACCACAAGAGGCGGTGTATTTTGGGAGCGGAGGAGGAGGCGCCCATGGTTCTGGGACTGGTGTCTGGAGTCAGGAGGTGGTGTACTTTGGACGCGGCTCCAATCCCAATTCTGGAACTGGGACCCCTACCCAGGAGGGAGGGTACTTTGGCCGCGGC
>MU856945.1:0-38258 GCA_033296705.1 Chaetomidium leptoderma | reverse complement strand
GCTCCCAATTCTGGAACTGGGACCCCTACCCAGGAGGGAGGGTACTTTGGCCGCGGCTCTGCTCCCAATTCTGGAACTGGGACCCCTACCCAGGAGGGAGGGTACTTTGGCCGCGGCGCCTCTCCCAGCCCCCGGGCTAGCACCCCTACCCAGGAAGGGGGGCACTATTACTACCACGGCCGCACGGCCAGCAGTGGAAGCAACAGCAGCAACAGCAACAGCAACAGCAACAGCAACAATATCTGGTGGCGGCAGCGCCGAGCCGTTCGCCCTCTCTACGTTTGCGCTGGCCACGAGCCTTCGGCGTCATACGTTTTTCCCCACACGACAGGGCAGAGGTTTTGAGATTGCCACGAGGCCTTCCCATTCAAACTCACCAACACTCACTATTATCCTTGGGTTTTCCTTTGTTTTAACCGATTAGTATTTCCCTGTCTTTGCATGGAGGAGTTCTGGTTGCATGGCGACGGCGTACAAATATGTCTGGCATGTACGCATTGGTTGATATTAGCATGTATGAGGGCGGATTCCATATCTTTGACTGACCCATCGTTGAACCATGTTGGTTGATACAGGAAAGATATGGATTGGGGAGTCGACTCGGCCGATATCAATGTCGGCTGCCCCAAAAATGACAAGAGGCTCCCTAGCATTCCTTTTGTCGTCTATTGTCGTTTTTAGATAACGTAGATACCCTTAGGCTCTTACGAAATAAGACATACCGTAACCTATGCACGCTGCGAAGCTATGTTGTCTCATATTCAAATTCGCACACTGGGGGCGGCTCCTCTCATCTGCCTTACTATACAACTCTAGACATTGCCACCAAAACAATAACCCAACAACACACTGCTAGCCTGCCCATCATTACATCCGATACGCCAGCCATCCAATCCAACATCATAACCTATTCATGTCCCGCTTATCCCGTCGCTCGCGAACCCAACAATTCATTTTCCGTTCCACCATCCTCTTCACCACCACCACCAGCAGCCCTAGCAGCAGCGCCCTACGCCCCATTGCCGCCACCGCCACTATAAACCGCATCCCGACACAGCAACGCAACCTTTTTGAAAAACCGCCTCCACTCCAACGGATCCCCCTTGACCTTGACAAACCGCACCTCCAACAACTCCTGCTCAACACCACCACCAACCTCGGCTTGCGACGACAGCGACAGCGCCAGCCGGAACCGATCAACAAGCACATCACCATGCAGCCCCTGGCGGCGCCCATCGAGAGTCCGCACTTTGAGCGTCGCGACACGCTCGGCCAGTAAATCATCCGCCGTAGCCGTAGCGGGTGGGCCCGGCGGCGGCGGCGGCTGGGGCACGTTGAGCTGGTGTAGCGCGTCGCGGAGCATCTGCACCAGCAGGGCGGGCGGCATGTGCGAGAAGAAGCGCGTGAGGCTGTAGGCGGGCACGATGTCGCGGAACTGGCGGGCGTGCTGGGTCAGGCTGAGCGGGACGCCGGGGGTTTGGGAGAACTGGCTCATGGTCGGCTCGTCGGCGAGGGCTTCGAGGGCGCTGTTGCTGCTGCTGCTGCTGTTGTTGTTGCCTGCTGTTGAGGGTGAGAGGGCGGATCGCGCGAGGGGTTGGGTGGAGGAGATGGCGTAGGTGCCGAGCGTGCGCGGCGCGGGCCGTTCCCAGTCGAAGAGGGCGTCGCTGATGGGGGTTTCGGGTTGCGTGGCGGGGAGCTTGGAGGACCAGTCCTGGGTGGGGTACGAGTCGACATCCATTCCTTCGGGCTGGGATTGGCGTTGGGACGGGGTGGGTTCCGCGTTGAGATCGATACGGAGGGCGGCGAGCATCTGGGCTGCCAGAGCGATCGGGTCTGAGACCTTGCCTTCTGATGTCAGGAGCGAGTTGCGGCGCGTGTACCAAGGGTGCTGGCGAATTTGAGCAAAGGAGAAGCGTTTGTTTGCTTCAATGTTCATCATGCCGCGGAGTAGTGATAGGGCATCGGCGGGTAGCCTCCCCCATAGTGAGTCGGTGCTGCGACCGTTGGTCCGTACATATTCCTGGAATTCCCAGCTCCCCGAAGTTGGCTCATCCCAAGGCGTGTTGCCGACTAAAAGAACAAACAAGATGACGCCACACGACCAAATATCGACCAGGTCGGCCGAGTACTTGGACCCGTCGGGCGACTTCTTCTCCTGCCTTGCACAGTGCAACACCTCGGGGGCAATGTAGGGTGGGCTGCCGCACATGGTGGTGCTCTGCTTTCTCGCACCCTTGTACTCAAACATGGTTGCCATGCCAAAGTCTGCCACCTTGAGATTGCCGCTTTCCGACAGGAGGATGTTTTCGGGCTTGAGATCGCGGTGGGCGACGCCCTTGGAGTGCATGAAGCTGACGCCGCCGATCAGCTGCAGAAAGTAGAGGTGGGCAATATCCTCCTGTACGCCGACATCTGCCTCAATCTTGTCAAAGAGGTCGCCGCCCTCGGCGAACTCCATGGCGATCCATCGCCAGACGGCGTCCTCGCCCGTGGCGAACCATTCGATGATGTTCGGGTGCTGGCCAATGTGCGAGTGCAGCGATACCTCCATTGCAATCTGCTTTGCAGAGATGCGGCCCTGTCTGACGGCATGGCCCTTGTGTATGAGCTTGACAGCGAAGATTGGCGATGGCGCATCCAGGGGTATTGCCTTCTTGATGCTGGGGGATCCGTTAGTGTGGGGCTCTCAGTCGTGTAAGTGCGAGTTGGGGTAGGTCTCACGATGCATATGCGCCCCTTCCGATCGTTTTGGAGACGATTCGAAAGGGCAGGTCGCTTGGGAGAGGATCTAGTTGCGACTGTTGCATTTTCCTGCTGTTTAGCTAATATTCTCATGAGCAAAGGTTGAGGTTGGCTTCTGGAGCTTTTTAAACAGGATCCGTGGGGCATTCCAAAGTAAACATTCAAACGAAAGCCTGCAATTGATGACAAAGAATGGAACAGGAGGCGTGGCCATGCGCCCGGTAGTAAGACTCCATTGAGAAGAAGCCTTGCAGCAGGAACGGCTAAGAGAAAGCACTCACCATTTTGGCAATGGACGCGTTGGGTATGTGAGACGCGTGCTGGTTGCGTTAAGTGAATTCGTGATCGATGGAAAGGAGCGTGGCTCGGGCGTGCCACCTGGAAACAGGCCGTTTTGTTTTGTTCGAGGGCGGCAGGCAGCAGTGCGGGCCCATTGGTTGCCAAGCTGCATGGTTTAGACATTTAGACCCTGGAATCGAGCCTCTGGCGCCCGGACCAGGGGCCCCGCTCGTCGCGGTTGCTAGAGGGGCGCCATTCGTCACCTAGGGGTTGGATTGGAGGGGCCGCAGAATCGGGTCCTTCTGTGTGTAAACATTCCTGCCCGAGTCTGGAAGTGCTCTCTCTTTCTCTTTGACCTGTTGCCGCCTTCCCCCTCCCCAGCACACCAACCTTCCAGTTTGCTTCCAGCTCTTGCCAGAGACGGATCCCAGGCTCGCCCAACTTTAAAAAAACGTCTGACGTCTTTCTGCTACAGGTACGGGAACTCTCACCTTTCCTACATACAAACAACCTGAACCCAACCCATCCTCATCTGCGCTTCGCGACCCTAGATATTGACTTCTTTCTCCTCAGCAGTATCTGTCAAAGGCATTCTGCTCTAGACTCCTCTCTTAAAACCCGCCTTTGACTTGTTCAACCGCTGCCCACACTCAATTGGCCGTCAACTACACCGCCGTCATGTCTTTCGCCCAAGACAGCCAAAACTCTGCTCTGGGCAGTGTCCAAGCCAACAAGCTGGGCGGCGCAAGGAAGGTTGTTGAGCCGGGCCAGAATGCCGCCAAGAGGTGAGTGTCACATGCGCGTTGCGAGGATGCTGGCGTTGCCGGCGCAACTGGGAGCGCATGAGCTGACAAGAAGAAATCCTGCAGGCTGCAGACAGAGCTTATGCAGCTCATGACCTCGCCGGCGCCGGGTGTGTCGGCGTTCCCCTCTGCCGACGGCAACCTGCTCTCCTGGAGAGCCACGATCGAGGGTCCCGACGACACACCCTATTCTGGCCTCACATTCAAGCTCAGCTTTGAGTTCCCGGCCAACTACCCGTATGCGCCGCCGACCGTGCTCTTCCAGACACCCATCTACCACCCCAATGTCGACTTCTCGGGCCGCATATGCCTCGACATCCTGAAGGACAAGTGGACCCCGGCATACAACATCCAGACCGTGCTGCTGAGTCTGCAGTCTTTGCTGGGCGAACCCAACAAGTATGTCGCCCACTCTCCCCTCCTAAGCGGTTGGCTAACCTTTTTTTTCGCAGCGCATCCCCACTGAACGGCGAGGCTGCTGAGCTGTGGGACAAGGACCCGACCCTCTTTAAGACCAAGGTTATGGACCGCCACAAGGATGTCGAGGACGAATGAACGAGAAATGGGTTGGGGTCATGGGCTTGCTCTTTTCTGGGTTGTCATGGGAGGGCCGGAGTTTGTTTTCAGGCTTTACACTCCCTGGAGTACTGGGCCCTGGTTAGGATTGCATTGCCAGGGCGGTTTGGTTCATGGATATCCTTTCGTTGTCTGCTAGTGGCGCAGGCCGAGGTACATCAAGCATTGGCTTTAAATGGACATTTGGTTGTCCATGAGCGTATCACTCAGAGATAATCCCAGCGTATCACTCTGATAGTTTCCCAACCGGCCCCAGCTCCGCCGCGCCCTGACCGTTTCGTTGAAATGGTTGTGGTATCGAAGGTGCCGTGCTTTACGAACCCATGTATTCGTAGTAGGAAGCTAGATGCCATGCGAAAACTCCGGAAAAGCCCAATGCCGACCTGAAACCGAACCACGGACCAATCTCGATCCCCCCGGTTTTTTGTTGTCAACCTTTACTCCTCCACGACAACCGTGTGCAGACCCTTGGGGTTCTTGACGTTGACGGCCTGCACGTAGCTGTAGAGCTTCTCCTTGGCGCCCTCCTCGTCGTTACGCCTCCGCGAGATGCGGATGCGGAGCCTGTAGCCAACGCCCTTGACACCCTGCTCCCAGACCTTCTTGTTCAGCTGGGGGTCCACGCGGACGTCCGAGGTATTCTAGATGCCAGCACTGTCAGCCTCGAGTCCACCGTGAGCTATCCAACCCGGTCGACACCGGGACAGCTTCGTCTCGTCGTTCGGAATCGTCGGGTTGGTGTCTGTGGTCGAACATACCATGGCCAGGGTGGCGAACTTCTTGATCTCCTTGATCGCCTGGGGCGCCCTGTTCTTGAAGGTAACACCGTGGAGCTGCCCACTCAAGTCAGCTGGCTGCTATGCATCCCAACCCGGTTTCGAATGACATACGCGCTTGTGCATGTGGATGGTGTACTCGCGGGCCACGACGTCGGCGATGGCCGAGCGAGTGGCCTTTCCTGTGGGCTTCTTGGACGACATTCTGGCAGCAACTTGTTAGCGGGGGTTGCAGAGGCGATCCGATATCCTGTAACAAGAATATCGCGCTGAATCGAGTTGAGCTGGAAATTGAGGGCGCAATTACGTACTTCGGCGACGTCTGGATCTCGTGCACTCGGAGTCGGTTGAGTGGTGTCGAGGAGTCGTCGGTTTTGCTGCGTTCGATAAACCTACCTGCCTCTGGGAATTTTGCACTTGGTTTTTCCGCGAATTCTGCGAAAGTGCGGGCCTGGGCTGAGAGTCCTCGCGTAACTGCCCTAAAGTGGAATGGTGTCTCTGCCAGGGCTGCCACCCACTCCACCCTCGTTCGTGGGCTGTGGCTGGGCTCCTGGGAAAACTGTGGCTGGTGCTGGCACTGGCTGGCAGCTGTCTGACTGCCAGCAACAACTTTGAATGACCACCGCGCGACTCCACCCAATTTCACGCTTTAATTGGAAACGTTGGACCCGCTCTTTGCTCATCAGACATTCCGGATTGCAGGGGGCAACCGCGCCTTTGGAAGTTGGTTTCTTCGAGCTCCTCCAAGACGCCGGCCAACTGAACCATCACCGTTTCTCGCGCCGGTACTTCATTCGGTGCGCTGCGCGCACATCCACATTCTTTTTTCTGCAGAACCCCGCGAAACCCGCCATCCTCCCCGCCTCCGCCCCCGCAAACAAACCACCCCGACGAAGTTTGACAACATCAGCGTGCGACACTACCCAATCTCCTCGTGGTCGGATGCACCCGATAGCTGTCACACACCTTCACGAGAGGTTTTAGAGGCATATCTCAGCGCGCTCGTCTTCCGATCGTTACCCGTTTTCTTCTTTTTACCTCACCCCGCACAATCCTTATTTCGTTTTGGTCAAGATGGAGGAACATATCGAGGACCATGGGGCGGCAACTCCTTCTCCCCAACCCGACTTGACTCGGAACCGTTTGCCGACCCTCTTCGAGGTCCTTAGTCGGCGCACGCTTCCTCCCGTCGATCTGTTCTCGTTCTACATTTATATGAGGGACCAGCAGCGCTCCGTTGACTACCTCGACTTCTGGTCGGTTACATTGTCTAGTACAATTGATGATGGTGATTTGGCTAACCCCAATCCAGGCTCGATGTCGCACAGCACATGTCGCTCTGCCGCCACTATGTGCGCGAACTTCGTCGGTCCGTTCTCGTGGGCACTCCCGATCTGGACAGGAGCTCCAAGCGATCGTCAGGCATTCTGGAAGGTCTCGGAGAATTGAGCCACACTGTCGCAGGACCGTCAATGTACGCGACGGAAAAGGAGAAGGATCAGGATGCGCAAATGTCGGCCTTCTTGCGGGAAGACCGGGACCAATACGACTCCCCAGTCAGTGGCAGTGCTAGACATGATCGCCCGAGCCCGAACATCAGCACACCGCGCGAGTTCCAGACGGACGATAACTCTCCTGCTCACATGGTCGCTCGGCAAGACATCCGGGCTTCTGCCGAAAAGATCCTCTTCACTTTCCTTCTCCCCAGTGCCGAGCGCGAAATCACCCTGCCCGGCTCGATCACTCAGGACGTCACAACAGCCATTGAGGAACTCGGAAGGGACGATCCCGAGGTGTTTGACGTGGCTAAGGACTATGTCTTCCAGGCGATGGAGCGCGATGCCTTCCCCGGCTTCCTCCGGATGAAGGCACTTGGCAATCTCATTCCGCCGACGCTGATCCTGCGTCTTATTGTCGGCCTGGTGTCTATGTTTGGCGGTTTCTGGGCTGCTTTCATTCTGATCTTCCTCAACAAGGATCGGATGGTGAGGCTCTGGGTATGTGAACTGACCGCTTTCCGTTGGACTTCAATTCATTACTGACCTTCACCTAGCTCATCCTCCCCTTCACCATCGGCGTTTACTGCCTCGCCTCCTACCAGTATTCCCTCGATCCCATCCTCGCCCTCGTCGGTTACAGCGAGTACACGCCCTTCAACTTCTCCCGGGTGCGGGAGCCGTACGTCCGGAAGCTCCTCGCTCGTCGGGCGACTATGGTCCTCACCGTGACGGTTCTCATCGACGCGGCGCTCTGCGTCCTCTTCGTTCTGGTCCCCGGCAAGCGTCTCTAAGGGGAGCGCGGGTCTAACTCAAAAGGGGTTTTTGTGAGCCGGCCTCGCTCCCCGATAAGACTAGCCGCCCAGGCGCTGGCTCTGCCAGCAAAGCAAGAAGAAGTGACCTGAGCCAGTCATAAGCGCTTCTTCGATTACGACCGTCATGATGATTTTCAAAGTCTTTACCGTCTCCCAAGGGAGCGAATGGGGAGGTGCGGGGGATTCGCATAGCTTTCAGCAGGCGCAGGAATAGAGGGGAGGGCTTTGGTGGGTGTTCAGGATACGGCGTGCTTTTTCTCGGTATTATTCATGCACCATCACATCACCCTTCTCACGAAGGAGGTTCTAGGTGTGTGATAGCAAAGTTCTCTTTGCTTAATGGGTTTTCATCGTTCTGGCTTTTCCTTTTTCTTTCGTTGCACTCGCCGCCGATGTAAAATTAATCAAATACCCAGCATCGTGGGCTTTCCAGTAGTAGCTGGGAAAGATCAACCAGATTTTAGCTAGTGCGTTGAATTTCATCTTCGCACTCAACTTCACGAATGAACTGATCATTGAATTGTGACTTTGGATATGTCGTCATCATCAGTATTCATCAATTCATTATGAATGCATGTTGACATCGCAAAACCCCCTCCCAGTTTCTACCAACGGGGAGAGCCTGGCGTCTGTCTCCTTAGGCCTCCAACTTGGCCCGTTTCTTCCCATCCGGATCGTCATCGTCATCGTCATCGATATCCATGCCCTCCCCACCAACGCCACTACCAACACTACCACCACCACCACCACCATCCCCGTCCGCGTCGCCGTCCATATCTCCGCTGCCGCGCTTAACAGCCGACCTTACTTGGAGGTGCGTCGAATCAGCGGGGGTTGTGCTTGCGCATGACCCGCCTGGTGGGAGGAACCTGCCGTTGCTGCTGCCGCCAACCGTCAGCACGCTGTTCATATCGTTGTTCGTGGTGGTGGCGGTGTTGTTGTTGCTGCCGCCGCCGTGGTTGTTTTTGAAGCCTGAACCCGCCATGTGGGTTCGGGCAGTACGGAGAGACTTGCGAAAAGCCGCTACTTTGGTACCCACGGAGGCAGCAGCGGCGGTGGTGGGGGGTGGGAGTGATGATGTGGTATGAAGATCCTGCGCACCCGTTTGCTCGCTCTCCATCAGCTTGCGTGTCTCTTGGGTGCGGGCGGCTGCCCGTGCCGCGCGGCGGTCGGCGTCGGCTCGGAGTTGGCTCATCTGGCAGGAGAGGGATTGCAGCGTGGCGTCACATCGTCCGGCCCAGGCTTGGAGGCTGTATAGTAGGCCGCTGATGGCGGTTGGGGCCACGTCGCGCAGCGGCGAGACGCTGTTGATCTGCACGAGGGAGGCCTTCGGGTTGAGCTGGGCCTTGAGCAGGCCGGCGTAGATGGCGCTGATCACGAGCTCCTCAAGGGCTTGACGACTGGGAAGGTTAAGGGCCGTTTGGAGGGAGGCGTAATCGAGTGCTGGAGAGCCGGCATTGTTGGTATTGCTGGTTTTCTCAGTGAGGGTCAAGAGGGACAGCTGGCGGAGCTTGAGCTGCTGAGCGTCATTGAGCGCGGGTAGGCCGGCAGTCGAGACGAACGAAGAGTAGGTGCCATGGCTGAAAATCCGGAGGAGGGTCAGGTACGGCGCAAACTCATCGGACGAGCCAAGTGCCTGGACCTGGGGAGTCTGTAGTAGCTCGGTGAAGATGTAGGTATTCGGTGCCGAAGTCGCGCGCACGATCAAATCGGCTGCGGCACGTGGGGAAGTGGCCGATTTGCTGAGAGCTAGGAAAGGCTAAGGCGGACGGACGTTAGCTACGCAGCCATATATGTTGAAGCTGAGCTCTGCGGTCGGGCGACTTCTGGCAAGAAGAGGCGGGGAAACTAGCGATGACGCACCTCGAGAGCATTAAGAGCTTTGGTCTGCTCCATCTTGTGTAATGTGTAATATGGACAGTACCGTCCTCGACCTTTGCAGCACAATCGTCAAATGCTGGATACTGAAGCTTCCAGACAGCCGGGAAATGCCCTTCAATATCGGGTTGGTGGACGGTGGTTTGTTCAATTGTTGTGCCTCCAGGCTGCAGCAGCCTTGCTAAGTTCCTAGTGGGGCAGGCAGCCAAAGCTTGGGGTAAGGCTGAGTGAATGGAATGCAAGCGTCCCAAGGCAGGTGCCGATCTCGGGATGTCCCTGGATCGGCAATGCCAAGTTCGCCACCACAGTACGAAAAGCAAAAGGTCAGATCGCTCGCCCCTCTGACCCCTCGATCTGCGCTGCTGTTCCCGCTGCGTCGGGTTTTTCGTTCGAGGGGATGCTTCAGATTTGTTTGACATCCGGACCACCGTTTCGGTCGCCAAGCGCCCACAACTGGGGCCCCAGGGCCCTGGCCTCCGTGTCGGCCAGGCCATCCGATTTGCCTCCACTCTTCTCGTGTGCCACGGGCGTGCTATCCGAGCGCAACGGAAGCTAGGCTCCTAGGGTCACTCGAGACGTTTCCGCGACAAGCGCACAGTGCGGTTTCTTGGAGGTTGTGCCGTCCCGGGCTGCACGTGTGTCAATAATATCGCGGGACAGAATGCAATTGATAAGACTATTGGATTGCCATTTCATGGAAGTCCCGAGGTGCGTGCGACCACTAGGATCTACGAAAATAGATTGTCCCGAGAATGCCGCCTTCGGCAGTGACCGACGGCGAGCGCTCTCGTTTTGACATCCAGCGCTGTGAGGCTATCTCCCCCACCATCACGTCAACAGACCCTGGCTTGCGCTCATGGCGGATCGCCGGGTCACGATTCTGTCAGGATATTACGAACTCACCTCAGCTCACCTGGCTCACGTCCTTGCGGCTGCCCTGTCTCGTGGGCCTTGCCTCGCGAAAGCAAGAAGCACCGGGAATCTCGGAGCACATGGAGCAGGCTCCTTCAGGATCCAGGGCTACGCCACCACACTCAGCTGGTAAACCACCAGCACATTTATCGCACATTTATCGCACTTTTATCGGATAGGCACCTCCTTGTTTGTCGATCATTCTCTGCAACATCAGATAGAGAACCTCTAATATATGCGGGAGAAAGGAAGGTATCGAACTTGGCGACCTGGCTAAATTGCCGTGTGTGTCGGGCGACGGCACCTATTCAACGCACAATAAATCCCCGCTCTTTTGCGGCAACGCCAGACTTTATTTTGTGTTGATGGCTTTGGTCTGATGTTTCTATTTTCCCCATTTCTCGGTCTGACCTTCCTCTCTGTTTCCTCTGTTCTCTTTTTCGGCTTAGTACAGCTGGATGCGGTTGATGTAAGCTGTCAAGGCTGGAAGCTCGAGACATTGCAGGGGAGGTAGTCTCACAGTACGAAACACTGTAGCCCACCCTCCAGGGGGCGCTTTGGGGGTCTTTTGACCAGACCTAGGCCGGAACGGGCTGACAAACTCGGCTCCGTCGCTCCCGCAGCCAAGCTGCGCTTTGCAACTATAATCTGGCTTCTCTCCGTCCTTTCTTCTCGTCGTTTGTTTCATTATTGTAAAAGTACAACACAGATCGCCATCGCTGGAAGCTGGCCTGTTCTGTGTCTCCCTTTCTCGAAGCGATTCCGATCCGCGCCGCCTCCACGACTCTCACCCGACCGACGCCTCTTCAATGTTATAGCGACCGTTCCCGACCGATCGAACGATCTTGCGTGTTTTAAGTGCACCGGTGCATCTCCGCTGCTGGGTCGCCGCCGGATTATCGCCATCTGGGGCGAGGAAGGGGACACAACGGACATCGACTGGATAAGAGGTTTTACGAAATGGCGCCTGCGGACATCCAGGTCCCGTGCAGGGGCAAGGGCAATGCATCGCTAGCAGCGCCGACGGCGCACATGGCGACCACGACGCTCATGGTGGAAGGAATGACGTGAGTCGCTATCGCGGACAGTCCAGCCTGGCTTTCTCTAACCTTCTCAGTTGCGGCGCATGCACCTCGGCTGTTGAAGCAGGCTTCAAGGGCGTCGATGGCGTTGGCAGTGTCTCGGTCAGCCTAGTCATGGAGCGCGCGGTGGTCATGCACGATCCCCAACGGATACCCGCCGACAGGATACGGGAGATTATCGAGGACCGGGGATTTGATGCCGAAGTCTTGTCGACAGACCTACCTTCGCCGGTTGCGCCCCGCGCCTCGTTCGGCGTGTTCCCCACCGACAATGGCCGGGACGTGATGGTAACGACGGTGGCGGTCGGGGGCATGACGTGTGGCGCCTGCACGTCTGCAGTAGAAGGTGGATTCAAGGACGTGCCGGGCGTGAAACACTTCAGCATATCGTTGCTCTCGGAAAGAGCAGTTATCGAGCACGACCCGGCGCTCCTAACCGCTCAGGCCATCTGCGAGATGATTGAGGACAGGGGGTTTGACGCCGAGCTTATCGAAAGCACCGAGAAGAGGCCAGAAGGCCAGGCGGTGTCTGAAGTCGCCAAGACTGCGTCGAACGCCACCACGACTGTAGCGATTGAGGGGATGACATGCGGGGCTTGCACGTCAGCCGTTGAAGAAGGGTTCAAGAATGTCAGCGGTGTCCTGCGCTTCAATATCAGCTTGTTGGCAGAACGGGCAGTCATTACGCACGACCCCGCGAAACTGCCAGCAGACAAGATCGCCGAGATTATTGAGGACCGAGGCTTCGATGCCAAGATCCTTTCAACAACCTTTGAATCATCGTCGGGTCACGCCAGCGGCACCTCTACGGCGCAGTTCAAGATCTACGGAACCCTGGATGCCGCCGCGGCGAAGTCGCTTGAGGAGGATCTGATGGCACTCCCCGGCGTCAACAGCGCAAGGCTTGCCCTCAGCACGTCCCGGCTCACCGTCGCCCACGTGCCCAATGTGACAGGCTTGCGAGCCATTGTCGAAGCCGTCGAGGGCGCTGGCTTCAACGCCTTGGTTGCAGAGAACGACGACAACAGCGCACAGCTTGATTCACTAGCCAAGACTCGCGAGATCAACGAATGGAGGCGGGCATTCAAAATCTCGGCTTCTTTCGCCCTTCCCGTCTTCCTCATCAGCATGATCCTTCCAATGTGCCTACCGGCGTTGGACTTTGGCTCGATCCGAGTTCTTCCGGGCCTGTACGTCGGCGACCTTGTTTGTTTGGCTCTTACGATACCCGTACAGTTCGGCATTGGAAAGCGATTCTACGTATCGGCCTGGAAGTCGATCAAGCATGGTTCTCCAACGATGGATGTTTTGGTGGTTCTTGGCACGTCGTGCGCCTTCTTCTTCAGTGTCATGGCCATGCTTGTCTCGGTCTTTTTCCCGCCCCACACAAGGCCGAGCACCATTTTCGATACGAGCACGATGCTCATCAGTTTTATCACGCTTGGTCGCTTCCTGGAGAACCGTGCAAAGGGCCAGACGTCGAAGGCGCTTTCGCGGCTCATGTCCCTGGCTCCGTCCATGGCTACCATTTACGCTGACCCTATCGCTGCCGAGAAGGCTGCGGAGGGGTGGGCTAACGAGGTCAACTCGGAGGATCCGAAGCAGCCACTTGACGGCAACGCGGCTGAGGAGAAAGTGATCCCCACAGAACTCATCCAAGTGGGAGACATCGTCATTCTTCGACCAGGCGACAAAATCCCCGCCGACGGTGTTTTGGTCAGGGGTGAAACGTACGTGGACGAGAGCATGGTCACCGGCGAGGCCATGCCTGTTCAGAAGACCGAGGGTAGCTTCTTGATCGGCGGCACCGTCAATGGTCACGGTAGAGTGGACTTCCGCGTCACGCGCGCCGGCCGCGACACGCAGCTCAGCCAGATCGTCAAACTTGTGCAGGACGCACAAACGAACCGTGCCCCAATCCAGCGCCTGGCTGATCTCATTGCCGGTTATTTTGTCCCGACGATCCTAGTCATGGGACTCACGACCTTCCTCGTCTGGATGGTTTTGAGCCACGCTCTGGCACATCCTCCCCAGATTTTCCTCGAGGATTCGAGCGGCGGCAAGATCATGGTCTGCGTAAAGCTCTGCATCTCCGTCATTGTCTTTGCTTGCCCCTGTGCCCTTGGTCTTGCCACTCCTACGGCCGTCATGGTGGGAACCGGAGTCGGCGCAGAGAATGGTATTCTTGTCAAGGGCGGAGCAGCTCTCGAGACCACGACCAAGATCACCCAGGTCGTGCTCGACAAGACGGGCACTCTCACCTATGGAAAGATGAGCGTGGCCAAGGCCAACATCGTGTCTCCTTGGTCCAACACCGACTCACGCAAGCGGCTGTGGTGGACTATCGTTGGCCTCGCCGAGATGGGCAGCGAGCACCCCATCGGCAAAGCTGTTCTCGGCGGCGCAAAGACGGAGCTCGGCCTCGGCCCTGAGGCCACCCTCGAAGGCAGCATCGGCGAATTCTCGGCGGCTGTTGGCAAGGGCATCAGCGCGTACGTCGAGCCGGCCACGGCCACCGAGCGAGCCCGGCACCAGGTCCTCATTGGCAACGTCCTGTTCCTCCAGCAAAACAAGGTCGACGTCCCCGAATCGGCCATCGAATCCTCGGAAAAAGCCAACGCAGCCCGCTCCACCAAGTCCAACGCGGGCACAACCAACATCTTCATCGCCATCGACGGCGCCTTCGCCGGCCACCTCTGCCTCTCCGACACCATCAAAGAGGGCGCGGCGGCGGCCATCACGGTCCTCCACCGCATGGGGGTGCGCACCGCCATGGTGACGGGCGACCAGCGCGGCACGGCGCTCGCGGTCGCGGCGGCGGTCGGCATCGACGCCGCCGACGTGTACGCGGGCGTGTCGCCGGACCAGAAGCAAGCCATCATCCAGCAGCTGCAGGAAGGCGGGGCCGTCGTGGCCATGGTCGGCGACGGCATCAACGACTCGCCGGCGCTCGCCACGGCCGACGTCGGCATCGCCATGAGCTCGGGCACCGACGTCGCCATGGAGGCCGCCGACGTGGTGCTGATGCGGCCCAACAACCTCATGGACATTCCCGCCGCGCTGAACCTCGCGCGCACCATCTTCAGGCGCATCAAGATGAACCTGCTGTGGGCGTGCCTGTACAACGCCGTCGGCCTGCCGTTTGCCATGGGCCTGTTTTTGCCGCTGGGCTTCCACATGCATCCCATGATGGCCGGCGCGGCCATGGCGGCGAGCAGCGTCAGCGTGGTGACGAGCAGCCTGTTCTTGAAGCTGTGGAAGCGGCCGCGGTGGATGGACGAGGTGGAGGCGGAGGAGAAGGGCGGTGTTGTGAGGAGGGGCAAGGGGTGGGGGTTCTTGGGGGGTGTGCGGGAGGCGGTTGGGGGGTTGTTTGGTGGGCGGAGGACCAAGGGCGAGGGATACGTGCCGCTTGCGACGCTGGATCGGGAGCCGGCGGTTTGAGGAAGCGAGCATTATTATTACCCGACCGAGTCTTGTTCATTTTGGGTATCAGTGGCGTTTGTGGTGGCTTTGGGGTTGTCTAGCGGTGGTTTCCTTTTTGTCTCATCATATCAAGGCTCGTTATATACCTCTCAAATATCATTTGCTTGTCGTTTTCTGCGGCTTAATCTTGCTCACCTGCGCGTAGGCCCGTCTATATGGCGACAAATTGTTCGTTGAGCTCCTTGCTCGCCGTTGTCGGATGTCCTACTTGCGGTGGTCTTCCCAAGCACTTGTTGAGGAAACCACTGGAAACTGCCCGGTAGTTTTGGGAGGGTAATCTTAGACCCACGGTCTTAAATGTCAACGATGCCGCCGCTGTATTCATTGTCCTTTTTGTCCTCTATAAGCTATGGGGGTGCGTTGCTGCTCCCGTGGGTAGATTGCCCAGCTACTCGGCACTGAGCGGCAGGTAGTAACCGCGGGTATATCCCTTTCTCCTTCCTAGGTCTAAGCCCAGACCCCAGAGACCTACGAGGCTTGGGATTCCTCCGTAAATATCGGCGGCCAGCCGTCATTGAGCGTTGGGACGATGTGCACTGCTCAGAAGGTGGGCCAGGCGGAAGAAGACGCCGACAGCTATATCGAGAGGCGGGCGTACTCCGACGGCTGATGGTGCGCCTAAAACTCGAACGCAGGAGCGTAGTAAGCGTAAGCGGGGTTCGCGCGGTGCTTGCACCTCGGTCATGTAGAGTGTCGTGGTTCCGTCTAAAAGTCGGGCTGGAGATAGGCCTTCATGGCCTTGACGGCATCCCCGTCGTGCGCCTTGAGCAGCTCGGTGGCCTTGCTCTTTGGGAGCTCGAACTCTTCGACCTGTTCACACCGACGACGCATTAGACACCGACGGACGGACGGACGGACGGACCCTTGATTTCCATGGCCCCGTCAAAAACTAACCAGCAACTTGACATCGGCCGCATCGACCTTGACTGCCTTGGTCTCCTTCTTGTCGGCGCCACCGCCCAGGGAGTTCATGGCATTCTTGACGGCCTCCTGGTCGACCTCGCCGGTCTGGGGGCCCTCGTCATCACCGCGGGCGTCGAGCTTGCTCAGGGCGGCGGCAGCCTTGCGGTCCTCGGCCGACTTGGCGGTGGGCTGGACCTCGTCCTCGACATCGCCCGACGTGGCGCCCTCGACAATGTCGGCGGGTTGTCTGTCTTCGGCCATGGCTGGTGAAAAGGAAGGTGCTGAGGTGAGCTAGGGAGCTGCGGTGCTTCGGTGCTGCTTTGGGTTGCAATGTGGACCCTTTCTGGTGTCTGCGCCGCAAGCTGAAGAAAGGATTCGGAAACTGGAGCTGGCCAATGCGGGGGAGGGGTTAGTGCCACGGGCGCGCGAGAGGCGCTGGAGGGGTTGAGACTTGAGAGGGGCCTTTGACTAAGCGGGGCCCGGGTAGCATTTCAATTGGCCAATTCAGGGCCGCGCCGTTTCTTTCATCCCACCTCGAATGTTTGCATCCTTGACTCACAGTCGCAAGTCGCAATGGGGCACTCGGAATCAAACCACCTCTGGCTTCATAGTAAGCCCGGTTGAAAAGGTGACCGAGAAAGTGAGGCTGGGAGTATTTTGTGTAACCAACCGCGCCGGGTTCCATATTAGCTCGACTCATGCTCGGGAAACAAAAGAAGCAAACCAACCTGGAAACTCCTTTTTTTCGGTTTACACAAGTCAACTCAAAATATATCCAATGACTGAGACAGCAGCAGCAACCTCCAACGGGCAGGCGCCCGAGTGGACGCCCGAGTCGTGGCGCTCCAAGCCGATCAAGCAATGCCCCGAGTACCCAGACCAAACTGCCCTCGCCAAATCGGTGTCGGCACTCAAGCGCCTGCCGCCCATCGTCCATCCGCGCGAGATCGTCCAGCTGAAGCAGCATCTCCGCGATGTGGCCCAGGGGAAGGCCTTTCTGCTCCAGGGCGGCGACTGCGCCGAGCTGTTCGACTACTGTGAGCAGAATGCGATCGAGTCCAAGATCAAGCTGCTCCTGCAGATGAGCTTGGTGCTCCTCTGGGGCGCCAACAAGCGCGTCGTGCGCATCGGTCGCATGGCTGGCCAGTATGCGAAGCCGCGCTCCAGTCCCATGGAGAACCTCGACGGCAAGCAGGTGCCGTCGTTTAGGGGTGACATCCTGAACGGCTTCCGCGCCGACGAGAGGGAACTTGACCCCGACAGGCTGGTCAGGTATTTTTAGTCGTCTCTGACAGGCAAACAGACCCTTTATCACTAACGACACCTTCCAGGGCCTACCACCACTCATCAGCCACCTTGAACTACATCCGGGCCGCCATCTCTTCTGGGATCGCCGACCTGAGCAAGCCCCTCGACTGGGGTCTCAACCATGTGCGCGACCCGGCGCTCAAGGCCAAGTACGGGAAAGCCGTCGACTTCCTCAAGGACATGCGGAGCTTCATGCACACCATCGGGGCCGAGAACGAAAAGTTCCACACGGTCGACCTGTTCACGAGCCACGAGGGCCTGCTCCTCGAGTACGAGCAGCCGCTGACGCGGCTCCTGGACGACCCGACGTCGTCGGCGCCGTCGCCCTCGCCCTCGCAGCAGCCGCCCAAGCAGGCCTACTTCAACACGTCGGCGCACTTCCTCTGGATCGGCGACCGCACGCGGCAGCTCGACCACGCGCACGTCGAGTTCTTCCGGGGCGTGGCCAACCCGCTGGGCATCAAGGTGGGGCCGACGACACCCGCGGCGGATCTGCTCGCCCTGCTGCGGACGCTCAACCCGTCGCGGGAACCCGGAAAGATCACGCTCATCACGCGCTACGGCGCCGACCAGGTGGCGGCGCTGCTGCCGGCGCACATCCGGGCCGTCGAGGACAGCGAGTACGCGCGCTGCGTGGTGTGGCAGTGCGACCCCATGCACGGCAACACGCAGTCGGTCCGCTGCGGCTTCAAGACGCGCCGCTTCAGCGACATCTTTAGCGAGCTGCAGCAGACGCTGCGCATCCACAAGGACCAGGGCAGCTACCTGGGCGGCGTCCACCTCGAGCTGACGGGCGACGCCGTGACCGAGTGCCTGGGCGGCAGCGAGGACCTGGGCGAGGACGACCTGTCGACCAACTACACCAGCTTCTGCGACCCCCGGCTTAACGAGAAGCAGGCCCTGGAGCTGGCCTTCTTGATTGCCGATCACTATCGGAGTGAGCGGGAGGAGCCGTCGGCTTGAGAGCCATTTTCTGGTACGTAGTGGTTTAGTTTAATGGCTGGTCTCAGTCAGGATGGAGAAGACTGGTATCGGTTCCGCTCGCTACATACATACCGAATAGATAACCCACATTCATTGATTGCCAATTCATTTTTCCAGGGGTCATATTGTGGTTGAGTTAAACCTTGTTCTATCAATATCTCATTCAACATAACATAACGTGAGCTTGCTTCCTCCCTCCCTCTTTCCCTCCCTCCCTCATCTCACAAAACACTCCCTCTCCCACTCCCCCTCCCCATCCCCATCGTCGTCGTCATCACCAACAGTCAATGCAAAAGCGTAATCGTCTGCGCCCCCTCAAACCCATCCCCGCCCTCGACCGACTGCCACGCGCCCACGGAGCCGGGCTCGACGCACACCATCTGCTTGTACCCGTCCTTGGGCGCAAAGTCGGCCATGCCCTCGGCCTTGTCGGCCCACGGGTTCCACACCACCACGTTGCTCAGGTTGTCGCGCGTCACGCGGAACCGGGGCGTGTTGTTTGCTTCTGTCACTGTCACGGCTCCGTCGTCTGCTGCGTCGGAGGTATCCGCCGTGGTGGTGTAGACGCGGTCGGTTTCGCCCGTGATGGTGAGGGTGGGAGCGGTTTCTTGCTTGGTGGTGGAGGCGTCGACTTTGTCGATGTAGGTTGCGTTTTGGAGGCCGGTGATGTTGACGGTGGTGATGTCCTGCGGGAAAAGGTGGGTGTTAGTGAGGTTGATTTGGTTGGGATGGATAGGGGAGGCGGTATACATACCTTGACGCGCAGATAGGTGTGCAGCAGCACCTGGCAGTCAAACGGCGCCGAACCGTCGTTGGTCGCGACGATGCTGGTCGTCAGGCTCTCCCGTTTCAGCGTGACGCTGTAGATGAGGTTGAACTTGAAGGGCCAGTGGGCCGTGGCCTTGGGGTCGAGCCCCGGCGCGGCAGAGCTCAGGCCAAAGTCGAGCTTCACCGTCGGCTCGTCGGTTGCGCGTCCCGCCGACTCGGACGTGGACTTGCCCAGGAACTCCCAACGGGAAGTGCGCGCGAAGCCGTGCTGGGGGAGGTCCTTGGTTTGCGGGTGGTCGGGGGCCGTGCCGAAGACCTGTTTGGATCCTCTCTCGTCAATAATACATCCCGCAAGAGAGGACGGAGTGGGAGACATTCCGCAAGACAGGACGGAGTGGGAGACCAGACGTACCGGAAAGACAATGGGGATGCCGCCCCTCACGGCGCGGCTCCCGTCCAGCTTGGCCGCCTCGCTCAGCCAGAGCTTCTCATCACCCGACGCGTCCTTCCAGCTGATGACGGTCGCGCCATAGAGCAGAACCTCAACGGTCTCGCCCGTGGGCAGCTCGGCGATGACGCGCGAGTTGTCCTCCGAGAAGGTCACTGTCGCCTGGGGCGGAAGGCCCGGGGTCGACGACAGGTTTGGGGGCTTGGGCTTGTTGGCGCGTTCAACCATCTTGTTTCTTTGTCTTGTTCTGTTGTTGTTGTGAGAGTTGGTTGGTTGGTTGGTTGAGTGAGTGAGTGAGTGAGAACTGAGAACGGTTACTGAAGTGGGGTGGTGAGATGCGGCTACTGTGGGAAAGGTGCAGGTGGGATGGTGGATGAATGCGCCGTTCGTTAGTGTGTTGGTTTCAAAGTAAGTGGGATGGGATGGGAACTGCGGGGTATCGCGGGGAGCTCCCGATGGATTGAAGCTTGAACCGCAGTTGTCAAGAGTTCAGTTAGAATGGCAGTCACAGCGGAGCAGGGAGCACTTGTATTTATTTCAATTGGGAGACAAAAGACCCAGGCAGCTTCCGTGGCGAAGCTGATCGTCCATGCCGCAACAACAGCTCAGTTTGATCCAACCTGGACCTTCATGCGTGGCCCGGGATCGCTGAGTCTAGATGCGGGGCAGCCCGAGAGCAGCGGGGGCAGTGTTGATGGGACAAGATGCAGCAGTGTATTAATCGATGCTGTCAGCTGCATAACCTGAAACGCCGCCACCAGCTTGTGCCGTCAAACCGCCGACTTCAGGTGACTTCGGGTGACTTCAGGTGCGCACCCGCCGCTTTTTGGTGGCCGTGTCACACAATGTAGGTGGCCTTGTCCGGCCTAGGCTTCATCGCTTCACTTGAGTGCATCAAGAGTCGAGCAGAGAGAGACAAACGCTATCGCTTTACCACCGCCGCCACCTCAGGTATCTCCCAATGAACTTTACTAGTACTCTGATCCTATGCCGTCCGCAGGCTATGCCCAATGCTTTTAAACAGAACCCAACCTGTAACCCAGACCGTGTATGTACGCCAACCTCGACGCCATTAACCATGCAGATGAAATTACCTATGAGCGCCCACGCCTCTCCGCCTCGTACAGTTCCCTCTTCATATCCATTAACATATCCTCAATCTGGTAGACCTCATCCCTTGACAGCCGCGCCGACCGCAGCTCGCCCAGGCCTCCCCGTAGCAAGCCCATGATCTTGGGTACCTGGTTCGTCCCCGCTGATGTGGCTTCTTCCGCCTTCATGACAGGTCCCGCCATGTTGTTGGCGACACCGTCCTCCACTTCTCCAACAGTAATGGGTTGTTGGATGCCAGCTTGCATCGACTCCTCGGCGGACATGGGCGCGGGAGAAGACTCCTCCGTGCATGTAAACATGCCATCCTCCTCTTGGCGTTGACTGTGACTGAATTCGAGCGCAATCTGGGACTGCACGTCCTGGTCGTCTCCCTCGACTTCCATAGCATCCCCGGTCTCAGGAACCGCAGAGTCCTGAGAGCCGCTCTCCTGGCTGGAGCTTTCCGAGTTCGACGGTTCGGCCGAGGAGCTCGGGATCCGCTCCTCGATAATCTCGTCGTCTTTCGTGACATCCTCCAAGATGACGCCTGGCACCTCGCCCGACGCGTGCACCTCAACGCTCGTACCTGGAGCCGGTGCCGTTTGGCTGTCAAGCACCTCACCGCTCTCCTCAACTGAATCGTGCCGCTGTTTCTTGGGGTTGGTCTCCTGTACCTTGGAGGAAGCCCTCTTTCTCTTCGCACGCCCCGCCCGCGGCGTCGGCTGCGAGCTCGGTATGTTTTGTGGCTCCGCGCCAGACGACGCCGCCGAGCTGGCTCTGGTTTTCCTCAAAGGCGGAGGCACTTCAGACTTCTTCGGGCTATCCCCGACCACAATGCAGTCGATGACTGGCGACAACTGCCCCTTTCCTCCAGGTGACACCGAAGATCGGTGGTAGTCGGTGCGGTCAGCCTTACTAGAGTCCAACTCAACCACCAGCCTAAGCAGACTCGACTCATCGACGTCGCTCATGTCGAACGAATTACTGTCTGCCGGGATGACGTGCATTTGCTTAGCTTCCGACACTTCGATTGCTTCGGCGGCTCTCTTGGGCGTCGCCGGTAGAGGACTAGTTGGCGCGTCCACAAACTCCTCGCCGTCCGACTTGGGGGTTGATGTTTCCCCAACACGGGACTGAGAAAGCCGAGAGGATCGCCGCGGAGTAGACGGACCCTCCTCTATCGCCTTCTCGGATGGTTCTGGGGCCGAAGCCACCTTCACAGGCCCGAGAATCATGCTGTCCTCAATTACCTCGTCCACGGCCGGTTGTGGTGCTTCCCTCTCTTCTCCCTTTTCTGGGCTGCTCAGTACCGAAGGGCCATCGTCCTCTACCTCGGGCAGAGATACGACGCTGACGTAGCCACGGTGGTTTGAAGGGTCGGGAATAATCCCGTGCCGGTTCGGATTTGGTGACCCTGAGACCGGGGAGGAAGAGAACTGCCAATCCTCGAGCAAGCTGTGACTAGCAGACCTCGATCTTATCTCGGCTGCCAGTGGGTTCCCTCTAAGCTCTGGAGGGGACGAGGGCGGGTCCGTCATGTCATGCTCTGGCATGACCATCAGTTGGCCGCGACGGGGAGTCGGCGTTGACGAGACATAGTCGTCAAATCCTCTCTCGGGCTCAGGGGTAGTGGCTTGCCGCGTCCGAGGGCCCACTGGGAGCATTTGCCGACCGGATTCGTTCGGCTTCACATCCGGGCTGCTAGGCCGGATGTCGGAAAAGAGAGCAGCATTTTCCCGCTGCCGATCGCGGACTTCCCTTTGTCGCTCGGTGAGAACCTGAGATTCGACGGGGCTACCCAATGCAGAAGAAGGATCAATTGCCGCGAACTGAACTTGCGAGTCGTCATGTCTGAGCCGAGGGGTCGCGTTGCCCCGGTTGGTTGCAGCTGGTTTCCTTGGGGGGGATCTAGCGCGATGTCTTCTGGTAAGCTTGAGGGAAGCAGGCGACTTGGACTGAGATGAGGCTGGTCGTGGGGTCGCTCTCCGGCTGCTGGATCGGGTGGAAGGTAACCTGGGCAAGCTAAAATCCTCAACAAACGAGTCGATGAATGACGGCTGCTGCCCAGCATACTCAGCAGTACTCGATGTATCCAGCCCTGGCAAAACGATATCGGCATGGAGCTGCATTTGTACGAGAGCAGCTTTGAGCTCTTCGGGGTAATCCAGGTGCCCGACGTTTTCGAAGAGCCTGTTCCACAGAGCGATGGTCGAATTGACGATGGATCGGTGGCATGACGCAAACGAGGCGCAGAAAAACCTGTCAAGGAATTGCAGTTGCTGCTCAGGATGTTCCAAGTCGGTAATTCGTTGGGAGACTTTGTCCCACAACGATTTGGTCTAATCGGTCAGCCTCAGCTATCAAAAAAGGGGGACAGATTGCACATACTGCCGCGAAGAGAGGGTTGGTCTGCTTGCCAAGTAGCCGTTTGTTGTCCTCGAACCAGGGAAGAAACCCGTCTTGCACAGAAAGCATCGCCTTCAAAAACAACTGGGGGTTGCACCTGTCGAAGAAGCCGCCAAGTTCCTTGAGGACGAGCACGGTAGACTCGGAGTCAGCGGTGCTCGATTTGCCGTATGAGTACTCCAGAACCTCGTTGACAGCTTTGTAGAGGTTGTCGAAAGTATCGAATGACGAGGAGCGAGAACCAGCCAGAACCGTGCCCCAGAGCCGTTTCCGAGCAGCATCCACAGCCTGCTTGTCGCGTGGTTGCGTTGCAACAGAGAGCAGTTCAGCCACGTATTTCACACAGCTGTGCGGGTTGTCGACGGTCGCTCGAGCTACGAACTGCTCAACCAGAACCTTGGCCAGAGGCTCAATGACAACGATGGCCGCCCCTGCGTCCCCGGTTTCCTCGCGCACTCGCTCGAAAGCTGAGTAAAACAGGGATTCCCAAGGCTTCGGTGGGAGGTTGGGTGTCGACCTGATGCCACGCTCGAGTACCTTGACGATATCACGGTAATCATGCCCAATCGGGGTCTCACCGGCAGAAACAGTCGAGTGGTGGCTGTTATGGTTAGGCTCAAGCCAGCTCGAGATGTTTTCAGCCACCAACAACCAAGTCCCATAGGGTCGAGGAGCGTCCATCGGGATGGTTGATATCAGGTCTTGGGCGAGGTCCATTTTTGCCTTATCCCCCTTGGAGGCGAAGAAAGGGGCAAAGATAGAACCAAAAAATTCCGCAAAATCATCACCGTCGGGAACGCCGGGCGGGAGCGCTGAGAACATGGAGAAAAGGGCGTAGAGGGGCGCTTTGGCAGGCGTTTGGTGCTTCCCGGCCTTTTCTGTGAAAGGGAGAAGGCCGAGAAAGCTGATCATGACCTCCAGGTATGCGCGTACGGAGAGGAGGAACTCCCCCACACTGTGGCCAGTCTCTCCTTTACCCAACAATCCCCGCTTCCAGATCTTTTGCAAAGCCCGGAGGGCCTCCGCCACAAAGAGCGCAGTATCCTTGGAAACTTTGATCTCCTTTGCCGCGGCCGAGGCCACTGTCGAAACCAATGTCCGCCAGAGATTGTGAGTGGCAGTATCGGTTCTGGCTAGTGCAACGAAGTCCTGCTCAAGGATGGGCTCGACGACACTAAACACCCTGTTTGTGTTGTGCCGGATCCATTTCGGGTCGATGGCGGGGAGCTCTTCAGGCTTCACAAGAGAAGTCTCCACGATATGGTCCACTCTCCATCTTCGCGGTGTCGTGCAGTCAAAGAGACCTCCCAGAATGGCGCTGGCCTGACGAAGGTTGTCCTCAGCAGCCTCGGCCGTCGGATCGAGGAGCTTTGCAAGAACAGGCCGGACGCTCGTGTCCCAGTATGTGTCCAGGAGCGCCGAAGTTGTATTAGGTTTGAAAGCGTAATAGAACAGGTTGCAAATACCGCCCAAAACGGCCTGTCGCAACTCCTCCGAAGTCCTTCCGGACCCTTTCCGTCTCAGCTGGCTGATGAGGGGTGTGGTGAGGGTTGCCAAATTCTTGGGCAATGCTCGCTCTTCGAGATGCATGAGGTAGACGAGACGGGCCCAGGCATGGTTGGCGGCGATTTTGGTCGGGAAGTCGGTGGTGTTGAAACAATTCTGGATGATGTGGAGCCAAGGGCCGGCGTACTCCCACTTGTCCAGCCGGATACGAAGGAGGAGAATGACAACGCTCCAGATCTCGGGGACGATGGCCGATTCGTGCTTGCCCTTGGTCATAGCCTTGAGCTTCTCCTCGTAGTACTGAATGTACCGCCTGTCCTCGTAAGAAAGGTTGAAAACCTCCATGACCTTCCGGGAGAGTTGCTTTTCGTGGCCGATACTAAAGGCCGCTTCCAAACCTAGCGAGATGGCCGCGGATCGGATGTCCTTCAGGTTGCTGAGCATGTCGGTGAACAGGTCGAGGAGCCAATCCGAGTGGACTATCATGAGCTGCCTAGACTGCTGAACAAGTTTCCGGTAGATAAGGACCCGAGACAAAACGATGCTTTTCCCCTTCAGGTGCTCTTCGATACTGTGCAGCGAGGAAACCAATCTCCCCACTCGGTCGGGGGTCATAACTTTGGAAGAGAAATTTTGCAGCGAGATGACTTGCATCAGGCGTCGTGCCGTGTCCTTGGGGGTGGATGCGTCCTCGAACGAGCGGATGCAGTGGTCAATGACGAAGACGCCGAAGTCGTTGGAGATGGTCGAGGCAATGGCGGGGAAGTGTAGGAAGGTGTTGAGTAGGTTCAGCGCATGGTTGACGAGGGACGTATCGACGTTGCCTTCAGCTGTCTTTGCCACGATATCACGCTGCATGAACTGGGTGAAAAGTGTCATTTTTTCTTGTAGGGCCATTCGGTCTGGAAGGTTGTTGGATGCCTTCCATGCTCGTGTCAGCATCAGGTAGGCATCGAGCTTGGAGTCGCGATCGCCACCGGCGAGCTGCTGAAGCGTAGACTCCAACATGGTGCCCAAGCTAGCCTGCGGGTTCGAGGGGTCGTCGTCGCTCCCGGTCGTTGAGTCGAGGAGGTTCGAGGCGTGGGTGGTGACTTTGAGAATCGACTTGGCGGGCTTTGACGCGCTGCGAGAGAGGGACACGGGGGTTGGATGTTGTCTCACTCCCTCTCCGTCGATATATACGGGTGGGTCTTTGTACTCGGCCTGTGCCGAGAACCCAACCTTTTTTCGAATGCGCCGCGAGGTCGAGGTTGTGGCGATGGAGGAGGTGGGTGATTGGAAACCTGGGGGAGTATGTAGGCTCAGTCGGGTGTCGATGGAGCCCAACGGAGGTCTAATCGGAGCTGCAACCTCATGGTGTGCTTCGCGCGGTGGAGTTGGCGGTCTCTGTGGCAGAGAGCTCAAGAAACTGGACAGCACGGCGGGAGATGACATTGTGCGCTGCTGGCCGGTGTGGGGAGTGGAGGCAGACTGGCTGCGTCCTGAGACAGGACCCGCGAAGCGTCCGTCACCTGGATTGGCAGGGCGGTCGGTGCATTGAAGCCAGGAAACTCCAAATGCTTGCACAAAATCAGACAAAAACCAAAATCAAAAAACCAAGACAAGGAGCAACACCAAAACCCCAGAAAAGAGCTCGAGATGGCGGTCCAGCGGTGTGTCTTGCCGCAATGAGGCCAGGCAGCGGATGGGAGTGGAGGGATGGAGCTGGGACGGCAGGCAATTAAGACTTTTGACGCGGTCGCGTGGGCCCAAAGAAGGCGCGTCGCACCGCGTACGAAGTCCCAGTGTCCCACTCAACTTAAGTGCGCAGAGACCCCACACCTCAGCCTCCCCTTTTGACCCCGGTTGGAGCTGAAGAGCAGAGCTTATTAACAATTGCCCGATCTGGTCAAGCGCGTTCGTTTCCGAGAGTTTCCATTTGCAGGTGGCTGCGGGTTTCTATCCCTTACACTTCAGATCAGACAATTCAGTTTGGCTGGTTTTGGAGTGCGCTCTTGCGGTTAGATTAGTCGAAAGCTCTGACTTGTTGGATTTCTGAGAGCAAACCTCGCACCTCACACATCTCGCTTTGTTACCTCAGCGGCTTCAGAAACATAAATTGGCTTCGCATCGGCACCCGTTCTAGCCTCCTCTGTTCTTGCGCGACTGAGACGACCACTACGTAGTTACCGATTTTAGGAGTTCAGATCTATCAGATATTATTCCGGCAAGCCGCTGCAGCGAAAATCAAGGCCCTTGAAATTCACCAAACGTCCATTCGCAAGGAACGGGGTTCAGCGATTCCATAAAGTTGGGGTACCCCGCTGTTCCGTCTTCATCTGAACCGTTGATTGAAACACCACCGTGGATGGTGGGGCATCTGGATCCGTCTCCTTTTTGAAAGATCACCCCCTCAGTAACCAAGAAAAGCAGCATAATATCCATAAAGCACGAATACACAACCCACACGTTTCACTCCATTTCGATCTTTCCCATTCCGTCAGCATGGCTTCGTTCGGCAGCCTAACTGGTCCTGGTGTGTACTTGACACTCCAAATCGCGGATGCCTTCAAGACGATGGCTAACAAGCTCACAAGCCAAGCTAGGCGCGGTCAGGAAGCTTCTGGATACGCTGACTGAAGATCTCAAGTCCCAAGCTCTCCAACCCAAGGGTAGGGCCCTGTGTCGCGAAGTGGTGGGAAAAGCGTCTGCTGAATCCGGAACATAGAGCGTGATACTGCTCTCGAAGAGCTGAAGGTGTACGGCCGTGACCCCAGCCATGCAGGCCCTATTTTCACCAAGGAGGTGCGTAACCTCTCAAAACTTGCTGTCTGACCAGCGTCTGACGAATCCCGCAGGGCATCGAGACCCTCACCAAGTTTGCCTTCGACAGCACCTCGGACACCACATCCCGAAATGCACTCAGGGTTCTTTGCAATGCCCTGTTTCTCAAACCCGAAACACGGCAAGTCTTTGTGGACTTGGGGTATGAGCCCAAGGCATGCGGCAAACTCAAGAACGACAACCGGGACGATGAATTTCTCATCTCCAGGCTAATCCTGCTCACCACCTACGGCACGAGTGTCGACCTCCCAAAACTCATAGAGCAGCACCAGTTAGCCGACTCGATCGTACAAAACCTATCAAGGCACGCCACACGGTTCTCTACACAATCAGCCACTACAGATAACGCAAACCCCATGGAGGAGATGGCCCTGGCGGAAACCCTCAAACTCCTCTTCAACGTAACCAATTTCGCCAAGGACCACACCAGCTCCTTTGACGGCGCACTCCCGCACATCACCTCCATCCTCTGCGCCCACGCCCTCCCCCAAACCAAAACCCCCCTCGACCCGCCCTTCAGCCTCCTGATCAACGCCCTCCTCAACCTCAACCTCACCACCCCGACCGCCCAATCCGCGCTCTACCCCTCCACCGAACCCACGCGCGTAGCCAACCGCCTCCTGCAACTCCTCGACCTCTCGATGAAGTCCTACACCGACGCCGCCCTCGACCCGTCCGTGGCCCCGCTAATCTGCGTGCTCTCGGTAATCTACGAACACGCCCCGACTCCTCCCCACCCCCCCAAGGACGACGACGACAGCAGCAGCGACAGCGCTAACAACGACAACAACAACAACAACAACCCCGACATGATCCGCACCACCATCCGCACCAAGCTCCTCCCGACCGAGCAAGACCGCAAGACGGTCCTCGGCAGGACCGACACCCTGCCCTCGCGGCTGCTGCGCAACTGGACGAACCCGCTGGCCCCGCAGTTCCGGAGCGCCGTCGCCCACCTGTACTTTGACCTCTCCGGCCGGGACGCGGTCCGGTTCATCGAGAATGTCGGGTACGGCTATGCGTCTGGGTTCTTGTTTGAGAATAACATTGCCGTTCCGGCTGAGGCGGTAGAGGGGGGCGGGGCGTCGGGGTCGGGGTCGGCTACGGCTGCTGAGTGGAGTGGTGCTGCTGCTTCTGCTTCTGCTACGAGGGGCAGGGCGGTGAATCCGATTACGGGGCAGTTCTTGGACGAGGAGAGGTTTGCGGATCTGCCTGAGATGACGATGGAGGAGAAGGAACGTGAGGCGGAGAGGTTGTTTGTTTTGTTTGAGCGGTAAGTTTGCACTTCTGGTTGGTTGTGTCGGGGATGTGGGGTGCTAACGATGAACAATAATAGGCTTAAGCAGACGGGTGTTGTGTCGGTGCAGAACCCGGTTGAGATGGCGATGCAGGAGGGGAGGATTCAGGAGTTGCCCGATGACGATGACGATGACGAAGACAAGCTGGATTAGGTAGAGGGAAGGCAAAAGATACCAAGTCTGGATCTCGGAGTTATGATGTCCCTTTTTATCTACGCACCGCTAGGCTTGCGCATTGCTAAATCACCAGATGATTGCTGAATTTTTTTTCTCTTCTTCGTTTTTGCCCTTTTCGGTTTTGGCAGAAAAGGACAAGTAAAGGTTTCGGTAAAATATACAGTACTAATCACAGTGAAATTGTTGGAAGTAAAATTGAGTGCAGTAAGTAACAACGCAATGGCTGCAACAATGCGGTGGCATGGGGATATAAGCTACCTAGGTATCTCTTCGAGTGCAGTTGTCAAGTTAGCCTTTACCAGGGGCCGCCTGGTCGAGTGGAATTGCGTTGCGACTCAACGCAGTACAGCTGCCCAGAAACTGTCTCGTGCCCATGCGTGGTATGGCACTTGAGACGGGTTTCGTAGGCCGCCTGGTCCTAAGTTCGATTCGTATCCTAGGCCAGCCGACCGAGCTTTTGCCTTTTTGTTGCCTTTTGGTTCTCGAGTATCAAGGTCGGATGAGGATTGTACCAAGTCCTCAAGTGCGTGCTGTGTTTTATGAATAGCATAATCTTTGAAGATACAAAATTATCAACTACCGGAGGTTTCATCGCAAGATGAAGCTATTGTGCAGCAGTCACGGTAACTCCTATAGAACTCAGGTAGTTATTCGAGCTTTGGAGTCGTTGCCTCTATTCTGTACACTCCAACCCTGGTTTGTACGCTAGCGCCTGACTTTAAGACCGGGGTAGGTGCAAAAACCTCGATCTTAACGGCACAACCACCTAATCAAATGTAAAGAAAACCAATTAATTAGAAATACCCCCCTGGATACTTCTAAACGCTCTGTTTTCTCACGTTGGCGGTGTTCTGGGTGTCGATGGAGGTCTTTCTGATTTTTAAACCAGGACCCCTGTCTAAGGTTTCGCGCTAACAAACAAACCAGTAATTATTGGACTGTACAAAATAAGCCACTGGCAATCAATGATATACAACCCTAACCCTGTCTGATTGCGTTCACGTGGCGGGAAACTAATACCAATTACCCACAACTGCCGGGCCTTTCCCAACCCGAACCCAGGCGCCTGTTGACATCATCGCGTGCAGGCTCTCCAGCAGCGCGTTCATTGCACATTGAATTTCTCGTCGAGATCGTCGCCTTCAAAAAAGGTAAGATACCAAGTCATCACTTGCAACTCCCAAATTATTTTCATTTTTTGAGCTCACTTCTAACCCTGCAGAAGAGTGCTTGCAACCTTGCGACAAGTTCACTCAGATCACTCGTCTGTCGCGTCCTGACCCTCATCGACGCGCGCGCGCGGTTGGCCCATCGCGAATTATCACCCCGTTCTTCAACAAATCGATCGCCGCGGCTTTAGGCAACTTCCAAAATGCCGTTTGGCGAGGACTTCCTTTCGGATGAGGGCATGAGCCCTCCTCTGATCCAGAGCGACCTTCTCAAGTAAGTCGCGACAAACACGCGTTTTCTAATTCGTCGCAGCCAGTTACCCCAATCGTCTTTCATATTTGCGCCAGGGTTTTCTCTTTGTTTTCCGATTTCTTTGTCCCCTGGATCCTACTACCCGACTGCAGTAGCGTATCTCGAGTGGAATGCGCCTTTCTTGCAGCATTACCAAGTCCCGTCGCAGTTATTAACACAAATATTGCAGTTCCGTTGAACCCGAATCGCCAGTCAACCAAGGCGTCGGCAACGCAGTGGGCCCAACTGTCGTCGCGCTTGACGATCAGGCTGACTTGAACGAACAGCTGGGTGTGCCCGAAGCGGATATGGACATCCATGATGAGGCCGAAGAAAACTTGTTCGTATCCGCGCCTGCTTCAACACTCAAGAAGCGCGGCCGACCGTCGCTCTCGGCCTCGGCCACCCCCGCCAAGTCGGTCGCGTCCAGAACGCCTCGCTCGACCAAGAGCGCCGCAGCCCCGAAGAGCGCGGGCCGTAGCACCGGCAAGCGCAAGGCCGCGGAATCCGAGCTCGAGGAGGATGAGCCCGAGGAGGACGACGAGCCTGAGGCCACTCCGGCCCCCAAGCGCGGCCGCCCTGCTCGTTCTGCGGGTACTTCCGCCAGCGCTCGAATCGCCGCCAAGGCCGCGAAGAAGCCGACTCGCGGTCGCCCCAAGTCCACTACTGTAAGCATCGCGACAGAGATCGGACCATTAGTTCCCACATCTAATACTTGAAATTGGCTGCCGCAAAGCCCGCCAAGAAGGCCGGGCGCCCCAAGAAGGTGGTCAACGGCGAGGAGGCCGTGGATGAATTTGAGGTCGAGGACATTGTCGACTCGATCATCGACGCCGACACCATGGAGCACATGTACCTCGTCAAGTGGAAGAACTATCCCGCGAGCGCCAACACCTGGGAGCCGAAGATGAACCTGAAGGGCTCGCTCGACCTCGTCCGCAAGGCCGACGCCAAGAAGAAGAAGGCCGAGGCTGCCGAGGCTGCCGAGAAGGCTTCGGCCAAGAAAACTGCTGCTGCTGCTTCTAGGGAGGAGAGGAAGACGGCCAGGGGGAAGCAACCAAAACCTGTCAAGGCAGTTAAGAAGGCTCCTGGACGGCCGTTGGGGCGGAAGAGGAGGGCACGTGCTTGAGAGATCGGTTGCGCTGTGGTTTTTGCTTTTCCGTCTTCTCCTTCTTCAGCACGTCAACCGGGATACTGGTTTGGGATTTCCTTCGTGGGTGCGTAAACAGGAAGTAACAAGGGGGTAGGGCGGGACTCCTCGATTTAGTTTCGCGTTGCTGGTGAAGGACTGGGGAGGTGCTGGATGATCAGACTCTTAGTCGGCGGCAGTCTTGATCGCTCACCATCTCACACTTCCAGAGAGCGAACTGTACTTGTAACCATAGCGGCCATGGCCATATTTACCTGCATACATGATTTCATTGCGACGCGGACGCCTAACATGCTGACCGACTGGCTCGATCGCACTGGGGAGCAATGGAAGTCACCGATAACCCTCGGATCTTGTGGGTTTGGACGCAATCCCGAACTCTGGGTGTTTTGGTGACGCTGCCTAAGGTACTCGGCAGGGCTCCCAAAACGCCTTGCCCGAAGTGCTCTGCACTTAGCATAATGGGGCACGACGTTTTGGGAGTCCTGCCGAGTAGTTTCGTCTGGTGTAGTGGATTATCCCCGAAGATGGTTGGTTACCAAAAACTGCCATCAGCTGTCAGGATCCGAGGTTATGTCCGGCTCAGCAGAGGGTGACAGCGGGCCCACAGTGGGGCGCCCTGAGCTTCAACTGATGACGTTTGGGGCTTTTTTTCCGTCCAAGCAGGACACGCAAGCACAACCAGCTCATCAACCACGCGCAAACGGTTCGCAACCACGTCGCAAACTCGATCGAGCTACCTATCCGTACCACAACGATTTGAAAAATTGGCTCTTGCCCGTTGACAATCACCGCGTTTCTTACAAGTTCAACCACACACAACCGCAACGATGGACGCGCTCCGCTCGGCGATCCAGCCCATCACGCACAACCTGCCCGGTCCGATCCGCGACCTCGGCCAGTCCATCATCGGCGACACGTGCTACAAGGCGCTGCTGCTCGACGTCGACCTCGAGAACACGGCCTGCCTCAAGCTGGCCATCAGCAAGGGGCTCGGCATCGGCATCGTGGGCGCGTCGTCGGTCGTCAAGGTGCCGCAGATCATCAAGCTCGTGCGGTCGCAGTCGGCCAGCGGCGTGTCCTTTCTCTCGTACCTGCTCGAGACCAGCAGCTACCTCATCTCGCTCGCCTACAACGTGCGCAACGCGTTCCCCTTCAGCACCTACGGCGAGACGGCGCTCGTCCTGGGCCAGAATGTCATCATCACGGTGCTCGTGCTCAACTACAGCGGCCGGGCGAGCGTGGCCGCGCTGTTTGTGGCTGCGCTGGCCGCCGCCGTCGTGACGCTGTTCAGCGAGAGCATTGTGGATATGCAGAATCTGAGGTACCTCCAGGCCGGCGCCGGCGTGCTCGGTGTGGCGAGCAAGGTGCCGCAGATCCTGGCGATTCTGCAGGAGGGCGGTACGGGGCAGCTGAGCGCGTATACGGTGAGCATGAGACATCCATGGTCCCACCGTCGTTGAACATTAGTGCTAACGAGGCTGTTTGCGCAGGTCTTCAACTACCTCCTCGGCTCGCTCACGCGCATCTTCACGACCCTGCAAGAGGTGGACGACAAGCTGATCCTATACGGGTTCATCGCTGGTTTCGCGCTCAACCTGGTGTTGGCGCTGCAGATGGTCTACTACTGGAACGCACCGTCGGCAAAGGCGAAGGGCAAGCAGAAGGAAGTTCCTGTCGCGGCGCCGACCTCGGGTGCCACGACATCTACGCCGAAGAGCAAAGGGCCGACGACTCGCCGCCGTGGTTAAGGGATAGATTTCATTTTTGGCCTTGGCTTTTGGCTTCAGTTCCCGGCGCCGGCCTCGGCCCAGCCAGGTGTGTCAATTTTTGGGGTGGATAATCTTACACTAATGCCTCCATTTCTATGTGTCATGTGTGTCTTGTCTTGTACATCTCCTACTGGGCAGCGATCGGTCCTGAACATGCCTCCCTCGTTCCCGACCATATTTGGCGCTCGGTGTCGCTCGTTGTTCGAGACCGTTCGACGATGTTCGGAAAGAGGTCATGTGCTCACTTCGCCGGAGTGTCGGCCACCAATCATTTTGGACTTGACCGCCAGGAGCTTCGTTGCGCTGAGACAACACCGGCCAAAGTCCCGGGTCTCTGCAGCTCGGGAGAGCCACCGAGGTACCCGGACGGACGTGGTTCGTCTCGAGGGAGCCACGGCGATGATGTGGATGCCCTTTGTTGGGGTGCTCCCCCAAATTCAAGCTTCTCCATTGATCAATTGTGGGGTCGAGGGGACCCCCTGGTTTTCCCCACGCGACCCAGCCCCTGTTGACTGCATGTGCAAGTGGAAAAAAAAAAACAGTCGGGATGAATCGGTGTCCATTGATAAGGAAGGGTCTGGGCCTTCGGAGAGCGGTGAAAGTTGAAATTTGAAGAGAGAGAGATTTTCCAAGGGCATTTTCTCGGTCTTGCAAAGGCTCAATCTGCTAACAAGAAGTCGAAATTACTGAAATGCAGACCAATTCGGATAAGATGTCCTCCAAAAAGAGCACACCGGTGACACCTCACCACCCCACGGGGCGGCATCGTCGGGATCGCGAGAATGGGCAAAGGCCTCGTGATGCCAAGACAACGCCATTTTGCGAGATCGCACAATCCTGGTCCCCGCCACGGCCCCTGGCAGCGGTCCCCCGGTGTTTGCTGGACAGCAGTTCGAGCCACCGGTGAATAAATGGAGCCGCCCCTGCTCCTCCCTGTGTTCTCATCCCGTCTCTTGATGGCGCCATCTGACAAACACTCGAGAGTTGCGTCAAAGCCGGTTGCGTGCTTCGACGGTCATCATAGCTCATCCGCATTCTACACCGTTTATACACCGCTCCGCCAAGCAGCTCGTGGGGGTTCACTAGTTTCTCTTCTTTCTTGATTTCCTGTGAAGGAAAAAAACAGCCCAGCGGACGCCACCTTCACCTGACCCCATACCTGTTGTGTACACTTACACACCCCTTCACTTTTACCTGATCTGGTTGTTGCCGCTCTTGGCATACATAGAAGCTTTCCCAGCCGCCCGGCTCCTGCAAGCCATCCACGGTCGATCTCACAGGGCTGAAATACACGCCGCGGCGTGGGAACCTAATACACCCACCCACCCCCAATTGCCTGCCTGCCGTACCTAGGTAACTCGCAGAAGAACGCAACCAATACCATGGCGCCGGACCTCAACTCCCTGCCGGCCTCGCCGCTACCGGGCAAGACGGCCAACTTTACGCGCAATGGCCTCTCCAACAACCTCGCGGCGGGTGAGAAGCAGCCCAACATCCTCTACATCATGGCCGATCAGCTCTCGGCCCCCTTCCTCAAGATGTACAACCCGGGCTCCCAGATCCTCACGCCCAACCTAGACGCCCTCGCCGCCAAATCCGTGCAGTTCGACTCGGCGTACTGCCCGTCCCCGCTGTGCGCGCCCTCGCGCATGAGCATGATCACGGGCCTGCTGCCCATGAAGATTGGCGCGTTCGACAACGCGGCGCAGATCTCGAGCGACATCCCCACGTACGCGCACTACCTGCGCCTGAAGAACTACCAGACGGTGCTGGCGGGCAAGATGCACTTTGTGGGCGACCAGCTGCACGGCTACGAGACGAGGCTCACCAGCGACATCTACCCGGGCGACTTCGGGTGGGTGGTCGACTGGGACCAGCCCGACACGCGCCTCGAGTGGTACCATAATGCCAGTTCCATCTTGCAGGCCGGGGTTTGTGTGCGCAGTAACCAGCTGGACTATGACGAGGAGGTCATGTACCGGTCGACGCAGTTCTTATATGACCATGTCCGCGAGGGGCCAGGGGCGCGGCCGTTTTGTTTGACGGTAAGTTTTGGGGGTTAGGAGGGGGTGTGTGTGTGTACATACAACGGGGATTGGTCAAGTACACGCGCACGTTGTGTGTGGGGGTTTTTAAAAGTGAGTGTAGAACAACCGTAGACTGACCGGCCCCGTCCCTAGGTCTCTCTGACGCACCCCCACGACCCCTACACCATCGAGGAAAAGTACTGGGACCTTTACGAGGGCGTCGACATCGACCTACCCAAGGTCAAAATCCCCCAAGAGGAGCAGGACCCGCACAGCAAGCGGCTGCTCCAGGTCTGCGACCTTTGGGACAACGAGTTCAGCGACGAGCAGATCAAGCGGGCGAGGCGCGCCTACTATGGCGCCGTCAGCTACGTCGACGACTGCGTCGGCAGGCTGCTCGACGTGCTCAAGCGGTGCCGGCTCGACGAGAACACCATCATCATCTTTAGCGGCGACCACGGTGACATGCTCGGCGAGCGCGGGCTCTGGTAGGCCAAGGTCCCCTTTCGTCTCCGTCCTAAGCTTGAAGACGACTAACACCCCAACCCACCAACACAGGTACAAGATGAACTACTTCGAGGGCTCAGCCCGCGTGCCCCTGCTCATCTCGCACCCGGCGCAGTTCGCACCGCGGCGCGTCAGCTCCAACGTCTCGACGCTCGACATCCTGCCCACCATGTGCGACCTGGTGGACACCACGCCGTCGCCGCACCTGCCCATGGACGGCGTGTCGCTGCTCCCGCACCTCGAGGGCCGCCCCGGCGGGCCCGACGAGGTCTTTGCCGAGTACACGGGTGAGGGCACGGTGCGCCCGCTCATGATGATCCGCCGCGGCCGGTGGAAGTACGTGACGTGCCCCGCCGACGGCTCGCAGCTGTACGATCTCGAGGCCGACCCGCTCGAGGTGGCCGACCTGGTCAAGACGGGGGCTGTGGTGCGGGACGACAAGGTCAGGCGGGTGTTTGAGGGGTTCGAGAGGGAGGCGAGGGCCAAGTGGGATTTTGAGGCCATCACCGAGCAGGTGCTGCACTCGCAGCGCAAGCGGCGGCTGGTGTGGTCGGCGCTGACCAAGGGCCGGTTTACGAGCTGGGATTTCGACCCTGTGGATGATGGGAGGGAGAAGTGAGTTTTTATCTCTACTTTTTTTTTTCTTTTTTTTTTTTCTTTTCGACTCGAGGTGCTAACGCTGAGTCAAGGTACATCCGTTCACACATCCCGCTTGATGACCTCGAGCGCAGGGCGCGCTACCCCGCGGTGGACGCGTTTGGGCGGGAGACGGGGTCAGCCATTGTGACTGGCCAGGCTGGCTCGCACGGGCAGTGACTCGATCTTTGGGGTTTATCTGTTTTTTCTCTTTTCAGCAGGTTTTATTTTCTTCCTGGGAATTCGCGATGGTGTTATCTTGGGCATTCTTAGCGCGGCGCACAGCGTTTGAGCACTTCCTTAACGGCAAATTCGAGAGTTAGTTAGCAATAATCGCCCTGCGTTTCAACAGCAGGTTATCAAACTGATGGTGCCAATTTTGAAAACAAAAGACGTGGTCGAGGACTCGAGGTGCTCTAGGTACGGAATATGGTGTAGTGTAATTGCTCCCTCAGGGTTAGGGTCCACTGGAGCTTCGAGGTGAACCCCAGCGCTTCCATGGCAGGTCCGGCCGCTGCCCCTCGCTTTCAACTTCAATCTTGATTCCAAGGGCACGTCCAACTCCTCCACTTGTACAACTTCCACACTTGCAATTAATCATATTGCACCTATCACTAGCACGTAGGGATTTTACGGCGAATATTTTCCTTTGACAACATCGCAAATAGCTTTGCAGTCATGGCGTCGCTCAACATGAGCCCGGAGGAGCTTAAGCAGCTGGAGCTGCTGCGCAACCGCTACGCCCAGCTCACCAGGAGCCTCATGAGTCTCCAAGCAAGCGTCATAAACTCCAATCCTCTTCCTTCTCGGTGAGTCCATACGATCTTCTTCGGCGTCCCTGCGTTTCGCTCACCAAATCGCCCAGCGAATCCCTCCAAGCATCCGCCGCCATCCTCCAACAAAACATCCGGTCCATCCAGGAACTCTCCACCGAGAACGCCGCCATCTTCCAGCGCGTGGCCATCCACCCCTCGACAAACTTCCCCGGCCGCACTCAGGAACATATCCTCCTCCAATTATTGCGTAAGAAGCACGAGCCGGACGTCGAGAGCTGGGTCGAGGAAGCCCGGGACACAGCGCGCGCGGCGGGGCTGGACGCGAGCAAACTCGCCGCTGGCGCGCGCGCGCGGGGCGAACACGACTACGACGACGATGACACCTACGGCATGGACCAGGACGGCGATGTTCCCTCGGACCCGTTCAACGAGCAGTGGGCGGATATGCGGGACACTTTTCAGCAGACGCTGCAGCAGTACGTGACGGTGCAGGTCATGAAAAAATACACGGTCGAGGAGCAGGCGATGGGCATCGAAAAGGTGCGGACGGGTCTGAAGCAGACGTTGGAGGAGAGTGACGATGAAGACGAAGATGAGGACGAGGACGAGGACGAGGACGACGACGACGACGAAGATATGGGAGGCGCCACGCCGGGCGGTACTGGCGTTCCGGCGGCGGGGGCCCAAGGCTCTGGTGCAGCGGGCGGGAAGCCAGTATTGGAGCTGGAGCACCTGTTTTGCCTGGCTGCCAGAGGCGACTTCAACCTTCTCCCCAGGGACTTCCCGTTCGAATCGAAGCGCATACAGACTGGGCCTGCGAGACGGGTGGCTCCGCCGCCAAGGTAATGCCATGGTCACGCGGTAATCTATCGCCTGGACGACCCTTTACAAACACCAGTTCAACAGTGCTTTGCCAGCACATACAACTTCCGATATCCCCGCCAACCAACCCCCTTGGTCTTCGAGTTGCCGTCTGTCGCCAGATCTCGGAGCATATTGAGGACCTGTCTCTCAGCGTCTGGAGCAGTGGTTTTAGGTGAGCTGCACATTCAGCCCCTTACAACCAAGCAAGTACGCTACCGAAAGCTAACGCCCGCTCGAGCGAGTTTTTTTCAGTGAACACGATGGCCCGACTGATTGCGCCGAGCGAGGGCGACGTGCCGACTGCATGGGGCCAGTTACGGACACGGCAACGCCATCGATGCAGCTAGTATCGGTTATCAGAGGCGCTCGTGCACAAGCTGTGTGACCTCGAACCGCATGCCGTGACCTCGACCACATGATTGCTTTGCGACGCTTGTTTTGGCATCTGATGGGCTCTTATCCTGTCCGGAGGACAATTTTGTAGGCAAACTCGGAATCTAATTACTATGG
>MU856944.1:75797-99410 GCA_033296705.1 Chaetomidium leptoderma | reverse complement strand
CAAGATCTGGGCTGTCGCGACAGGCACCTGCACTCAGACGCTCGAGGGGCATAGCAGCTCGGTCAATTCCGTCGCGTTCTCGCCGGACTCGACACTCGTCGCATCGGCATCAAATGACGAGACCGTCAAGATCTGGGATGTCGCGACGGGCACCTGCACGGAGACGCTCGAGGGGCATAGCAATATACTCTCCAAGATTTCGTTCAATCATACAGGCTCACATCTCTGCACGGGTACTGGTACTATCGATCTAGCTACGCAGTCTACCTTATATGCGGTGCTACCAACAACTGCTACGCTGCAAACCGTCCGTCGTCAAGACTACGGCATAAGCCAGGATGACATGTGGATCACGAGGAGCTCAGAAAACTGGCTATGGCTGCCGCCAGGATACCGGCTAGTATGTTCGGCCATAGCGGCATCGACGATCGTCATTGGCTGTGCATCCGGACGGGTTGTATTTATGACGTTCTCAGCAAACAAGTAGCTAGCGCTACGGCCTTTGGTATCTTGATCGCACCGATCCGGTGTCGCTCTTTCTCTCTTTTCTTTTCTCTCATAGCGTGCCACAGGAAGGGTCTGGGAGGCGCCGGTAATATATATTTGTCAGTTGTATTCCATAGTGCATTCGAAAAATTTCGTCTTTTGAAACTTTCGACCTGAAGACCGGCAGTTCTGGAGAAAAGGTTGTGTCATACGCCATGGGACCACGGGGAACTTTGGGTTGCCCTTTCTCCCTGTCTGGATTGCCCAGGCTCTCTCTCATTCGCCCGGTGCAGGCTGGAAAGGCCAGAGTTAGATATCTCAGCCGTCATGCCCACAGGTCGACTTAAATACATGACGGAGGATCTGCTTTGGAGATAGATGTCTCTCCGAACCGTGACTATCTGCCATATGAGGGAAGAAGATGTAGATCACGCAATCTTTCGGTTACTATTTCGGAGATCACTCTGTCCTGACGACAAGGATATGGAGGAGGTCTCAGGCTATTCGTATTACGGAGTAGAAAAACTATCTACCTTCCGAGCAGAACCGTCATAAGGCTAGCTGATGATTCGACGGAAATACTTGGCTTAAAGCATGGGATCCTTTGTTGGCTTGCGCAATGATGTCAGCGCCAAAAGCGGCTAGTGCGTTTTGAGTAGCGACATCTCTGCCGCAGCCAATTGTGCAGCTGTCCTGTAGTTGTACAAAGCAGGTTACGGCGCACTGTGTAAGCCACACCCAGCATGAGACTGGCCCGTGCTGAGAATATTTCAACACTGAAAATCTGGACACTGATTTCGGTCTCTACTGTACCGATATACTTTCGGGTTAAGCCCGCCGGGCGGAATAAATTGTGTGTGTGTGTGTGTGTGTGTACCGATATACGTATTGTACAGATTAAATGGCGCCGCTTATCGAGATTGGTAATTACCACGCCGCATTGTTGGTTGGCTGTGGCTGTGTTTGACCCCACTGTCCCGAGACTCCCGTCCCCTGTTCATGCAGGCAGGACCCAGCGGCATCCAGCGCATCCACTCGGAGAATCGAGCAACACCACGGCGAGCCTCGAAGACATCAAGGAGCGATAAGGAGGTACCGTTACACGACACTACAGAATAGTCGAACAAGCCCCGGAGAGATCGCGTCGAGACCAAGTATTGGCAACACAGACGGCAACCCGACAGCGCGCGTTAATCTGTACAAGCCACGAGCCCTCCCGTGACATCCACATTCAACCAACAGCGACGACGCATGAGCGGCTTCGAGTTGCCCGGCATGACGCGCCCGCGGCGGTCGTCAGCCACCAGCGAGGACAGCACGGGCACAGTGCGTGAGCAGGAGCTGGGGAGCATGTACGATTACCTGGCAAAGGTCGTCTTGCTGGGGCCGAGTGGGACGGGCAAGTGAGTCGTCGCTCTGGCAGTCTGGCGCCGTGGTGGTCGGTCAGCGGGGGACTCACAACTGACAAAAGAACAACACTAGATCGTGCCTTTTGCACCGCTTCGTCAAGAGTGAGTGGCGGGTGCTCTCGTCGCAAACCATCGGGGTCGAGTTCGCGAGCAAGATCATCAAAGTCGGCACAGGGTCGCGGCGGAAGAGGATAAAGCTGCAGGTATGCATGTCCACTCCTTCTTGGGGAAACAATCCCCCCAGCTGACACTTGGTTTTGGTTCCACCAAGCTCTGGGACACAGCAGGGACCGAACGGTTCCGGTCCGTGTCGCGGTCCTACTACCGCGGCGCGGCGGGGGCCATCCTCATCTACGACGTGACGTCGCGCAGCTCCTTCAACAACCTCCAACCCTTCCTCAACGACGCGCGCGCCCTCGCCTCGCCCAATCTGTCGCTCCTCCTCGTCGGCAACAAGCTCGACCTCGCGGGCGACCCGCTCGTCGACACCAGCCTGCCGCCGCCCACGCCCACGCCCAGCATCAGCATCGGCTCGGCCTCGTACGCCAGCAGCAGCACGCCCGTCATGCCGTCCTCGTCGTACTCGTCCACGTCGACCATCCACCCGGGCCTGGGGTCGCAGCTCAAGGCGACGGTGGCGCCCGACGGCCGCGAGGTGTCGGCCGTCGAGGCCAGCCGCTGGGCCAGCACGGTGCAGATCCCCGTCGCCATGGAGGTCAGCGCCTTCAACGGGGAGGGCGTGGACGAGGTGTTTGGCCGGCTGGCCCGCATGATCCTGACCAAGATTGAGCTGGGCGAGATCGACCCGGACGATCCCATGAGCGGGATCCAGTATGGAGACGCGGGCGCGACGTGGAATGCGGGGGGGAGCGATGGCGGCAGTATCAAGAGCACCATCACGGCGGATGATGTTGGGATAGGCGGGCGGAGGAGGAAGCGGGGGAGGAGGGCCGGGCAGGGGTTGAGGGAGTGGGAGGAGGTGTTTACGTTGGGTAATAGGAGGCGGAACAAGGGCTGTTGTTGACGGATGGATACTAGTACTTCATGATACCATACTACCTAATTTTTTGGTCGGCTGGGCCGCGGAGCGTAATGGAAGGTCGAGGCTCAGGGCAGGGCATCCGCGAATATCTTTTCACGGCTTATGGCATGGCGTTGGGGGAGAGACGCTGCTTTCGGACAGGCGCATAATGAGCCATTTCTTTGAAGAGGATTACTGTTACTGCATATTCTGCTGGGATCGGCGGTTGGTACTGAATAAAGCGAAATCCTCCATGCCAACCGCATCAAGACCATCCATATCGCGCTCCATCGGATTGCAAGGCAACCCTGCAGGCGGCGCTCTTCGTAGCCGCGGGGGGTGGCAGCGCCGCGCTTGGGAGCTTGGCGATTTCCCGATACGGCCACGGAGAGCTCCCTCCGCGGTCAGGTTTCGCGCCAACGCGGCAGGGTAAATTTTGGGAGCACGTCGACCCCATCCCGACCTTGTACCTTGACTTACAAGACTGGCAATCAGATGCAGTCGGCAAGGCGCACATATTCATCGATTCTGAGGTCGGGGAGGCAATCAAAGTCAACGAGAACTCGAGAAACAGGCCCGCGCTGAAACACCCCCAAAAAACCAGAATTCGACGAGTTGCAGGGGTTGACGGCAATTGCACTCCAGTGCACTGCAGCCTCCCGATCCCACCGATGTAGTTCCCGGTGCAGCGCCTGTGGAGCTTCCAGGGACCCCCGATTTGGAGACGCCATTCGTCGCCGCGGGGGAACTGGCCCCGCGGTCATGAGTGCGGTCGTGAATGGTGCGCATCCGGCAGCTCGAGCTCCAACTGCTGTGCATCACTAACTAACACGAGAGTTGTCCTTATAAGCCGGCCTGGCTCAGGCCGGTGTTTGGTTTGTGTCTGTCTCCTTTCTCATCAACGAGAGGGCACTCGACACTCAACTCATTCCTCGAGCCTCCAAACTCGAAAATCCCCCGCCATCTGACCGAGTTGTCCCCGACTGAACTTCGAGTTCAAACATACCGCCATGGCCCCCCGTGTCGTGATTCCTGTCGACAAGAACTGGGAGTTCAAGCAGGCAGACAAGCAAGACTCCACGTTCCTGCCCGTCAGCCAGTTCCCAACCAACGTCCACCTCGACCTGCAGCACCACGGCCTGATCCCAGACGCCCACATCGGAAAGAATGAGCTCGCCGTGCAGTGGGTGGGCGAGGCCCAATGGACCTACAGGACTATCATCGCAGTCCCCCAGCAGCCGGTGCTCGCGGGCGGCAGGGCCGTGCTCGCCTTTGACGGCCTCGACACCTTTGCCACGGTCGTGCTCAACGGCGCCACCATCCTCGAGACGGACAACATGTTCCTCCCCGAGCGGGTCGATGTGACGTCGCTGCTGAAGGAGGAGAACGAGCTGGTCATCACCTTTGACAGCGCCTTCTTGCGGGGGTGCAAGCTGGTTGAGAAGCACCCAGATCACAAGTGGGGATGCTGGAACGGCGACGTCTCGCGGCTGGCCGTCCGGAAAGCGCAGTACCACTGGGTGAGTTTAGTTGTCCCTTTTTTGTCTTTTTGTCTTGATGGAGCCATGTTAACTAACTAATACAACCATAGGGTTGGGACTGGGGCCCGACTCTGATGACCTGCGGCCCCTGGCGACCGATCAACCTGGAGATCTACGAGTCGCGCCTGACCGACCTCTTCGCCAACACTGTCGTCGAAAAGTCACTGGCCCGGGCCAACGTCACGGTGACGGCGCCAGTCGAAGGCAAGGCCGGCAAGGTGCGGTTCGACGTCTCGCTCGAGGGCAAACAGGTCGCCTCGGAAACCGCCGAGACCAGCTCCGGCGCAGCCGCTGTCTCGTTCCTCATCGACAGCCCCGCCCTCTGGTACCCCATCCGCTATGGCAAGCAGCCGCTGTACGAAATCAAGGCGACCCTGCTTCACGGCGGCGAGGAAGTAGACACAGTCTCCAAGCGGATCGGCCTCCGCAGGGCTGAGCTGATCCAGCGCCCCCTGAAGGAACAGCCGGGCACGAGTTTCTTTTTCGAGGTCAACAACATCCCCATCTACTGCGGCGGCAGCGACTGGATCCCCGCCGACAACTTCATCCCCCGCATCAGCCGCCAGCGGTACTATGACTGGATCCGGCTCGTGGCCGAGGGCAACCAGTTCATGATCCGCATCTGGGGCGGCGGCATCTACGAGGAGCAGGCCTTTTACGACGCCTGCGACGAGTTCGGCATTCTGGTGTGGCAGGACTTTATGTTTGGCTGCGGCAACTACCCGGCCTGGCCGGAGCTGCTCCAGTCCATCGACCGCGAGGCGCGCGAGAACGTCAAGCGGCTGCGCCACCACCCGTCCATCGTCATCTGGGCGGGCAACAACGAGGACTACCAGTACCAAGAGTCGGAAGGGCTCACCTACGACTACGCCAACAAGGACGCCTCGAGCTGGCTCCAGACCGACTTCCCGGCGCGCTACATCTACGAAAAGGTCCTGTCGGACGCCTGCGCCGACCTGATCCCCCACACCTTCTACCACCCGGGCTCGCCCTGGGGCGCCGGCCTCAACACGCGCGACGCCACCGTCGGCGACATCCACCAGTGGAACGTCTGGCACGGCACGCAAGAAAAATACCAAGACTTTGACAAGCTCGTCGGCCGTTTCGTGTCCGAGTTCGGCATGGAAGCCTTCCCCTCCATCAAAACCATCGACGCCTTCCTCCCACTCGGCAAAGCCGACCCAGACCGCTACGCACAATCGTCCACCATCGACTTCCACAACAAAGCCGAAGGCCACGAGCGCCGCATCGCCCTCTACCTGGTCGAAAACCTCCGCTACGCGCCCGACCCGCTCGAGCACTTCATCTACGCCACGCAGCTGATGCAAGCCGAGTGCCTGGCCTCGGCCTACCGCCTCTGGAAGCGCGAGTGGCGCGGGCCGGGGCGCGAGTACTGCGGCGGCGCCCTCGTCTGGCAGACCAACGACTGCTGGCCCGTCACGAGCTGGAGCATCGCCGACTACTACCTGCGGCCCAAGCTCGCTTATTTCGCGGTCAAGCGCGAGATGGCCCCCGTGAGTGTCGGCATCGCCCGCCGCACGCACCGCCATCCGCGTGATAAGTACTCGCGCGTGGACGTGGATGTCACCACGCGGGTTGAGGTGTGGGGGAGTAATCTCACGCTGGGGGGGGTGACGGTGGATTGTGTGCTGAAAGCGTGGGATGTGGTGTCGGGGGAGGAGACGTACTGCCAGACGGTGGTCGCGGGCAAGGTGTTGCCCGAGAATCGGTCGACCGAGATTGTGGCGCAGGATGTGCCCGTGCGGGAGAAGGACGTGGGTGAGGAGGGGAGGATCGTGGTGGCGGCGTATCTGGTTGATGGTGGTGGCAAGCAGGTCGCGCGGTACGTCAACTGGCCCGAGCCGCTCAAGTATGTGCACCTGCAGAAGCCCAAGGCGCTCAAGGCGCAGCTTACCGCGGATTGCTCGGCGGTGGAGATCAGTGCCGAGGTGCCCGTCAAGGGCGTGGCGCTCGAGTGTGAGGATGATGAGGTCAAGTTTGATGATAACTTGGTGGATATTGTGCCGGGCGAGGTGGTGACCATCGGCGTCCGGGGCGCAAACACTAAAACCAAGATCGAGACGCGGTATCTGGGCATGATCTAGAGGGATCCTGATCTAGAAGTTGACGTCTCATAAAGTTTCGTCATTTTTTTCATTAGATTCCTGGTAAGACGCCAATAGATGATGACATGAATAAAAGAGAAAGAAAAAAAACCAAAGTAGATACGTCCCAATCCATGCACCCGTACGCCGTTACATGCAAAATCTTTTTTGTGGTGGTTTCCCCCTCCCCCCTTTGTGGTGGTTTCCCTCTCCCTTTAGCAGCAGCCAGTGCTCCCGGCAGCCTGCGCCTGCTGCAGCTTCTTCTCATCCACGCTGGTGTCCATGCCCTGCACCACCTTCTCGTTGGGCCCGGCAATGAGGATCTTGATGACCTGGCCCTCCTTGACCTTCTTGAAGGCCTCCTCGGCGTCCTCAAAGGGCACGACGCCGGTCACCAGCTTCTTGACGTCGACCCGGCCGGCGGCGACCAGGTCGATGGCGAGCTTGTAGTCGCCGCTGCCGTAGCGGAACGAGCCCCGCGCCGTCACCTCCTTGAGGCACAGCGCCATGATGGGGAAGGTGATGTCGGCCTTGCCCATGCCGCCCTGCACGTAGGTGCCGCCCATGCGGACGACGTGCAGCGCCGCCTGGATCGAGGGCTCGGCGCCCGACGCGTCAATGACCACGTCGGCGCCGGCACCGAGGTCGGCCGACTTGATCAGCGCCGCCGCGTTCTCCTCGGGGGAGACGCGCTGCGACATGTAGGTGTGGGTGGCGGCGTAGGACAGCGCAAAGTCCAGCTTGGCCTGCACGATGTCGACGGCCACCACCTTGGTGGCGCCGTAGGCCCGCGCCACGGCGCCGCAGAGCAGGCCCACGGGGCCCGCGCCCATGATGACGACGCTCTGGCCGGGCTGCACGCGCGCCTGCTTGACAATGTGCACGGCCACGGCGAGCGGCTCGATCAGGGCGCCCTCCTGGAGCGACACGTTCTCGGGCAGCTTGTAGCAAAAGTCGAAGGGGGCGACCCAGAAACCCGTCAGCGTGCCGTGGTAAGGCGGGGTGGCGGCGAAGACCATGTCCGGGCACAGGTTGTAGTGGCCCGACAGGCAGGAGCCGCAGCGGCGGCACGGGTAGCCGGGCTCGAGCGCGATGCGGTCGCCCTTCTTGAGCGTCTTGACCTCGGGGCCGACTTCGACGACGGTGCCAGCCGACTCGTGGCCTAGGACCATGGGGTCCTTGACCACAAAGTGGCCAATGGCGCCGTGCACCCAGTAGTGCACATCGGAGCCGCAGATGCCCGTGTAGTTGACGGCGACGAGGACATCGTGGGGGTTCTGCAGCTTGGGGACGGGCCGCTCCTCGAAGGTGACGTCGTTGGGCTTGTTGAGGACGAACGAGAGGTTCTGCGAGCACGGTTAGGAGGAGTTGGGGGGAGGAGAGTCGAAGTTGAGGAAACTCACGGAAGCCATTGTGACGGCGGCGGTGGAGTGAGAGTCTGAAAGAGAGATGATGACTTTCACAACGGTTCAGGCGAGAGGGGACTTTGGATGGCAGTAGAGGAAGGTCGTCGAGGAGGAGAGCTCACGAGCAGGATGGGGGTTAAATACCGAACCTTGTCCGACTGAAGGAACCAGCACCGTTTCTCGGAGATATCAAACCAGGGGAAGTCTTTTTGCCTCTCGCCCAGAAGCCCAGGCATGGGACACGAGTGCCCCTCATTGTCCAACCGCATCAACGACAAGCTTGGGACAGGTGCGGGGAGCTTCGAGCGACCTGCCTCCCTGCCTCCCAACAATCCCCCACCGTGCCTCTCCACCGCAGCACACCCAGCCGGGTCTGGGTGTGGCCGATTACGCCATGGTTTTTGGTGGTGACGCCCCTTGCGCCAGCTTCTGAGGAGCTTGTCGCAGCTGTCATGCCCGCGCGAACCCCACGAACGTCTTGCGGGCATTTTATCCAGCCATTTTAACCGCGCCAATCAACTGTGGAGCGCATGCCCGTCGGTACCCGCCAGGGGCTGTCTCGACGAAGTCTTCCCAGGCCAGACCCGTCAGGTGAGGATCAGAGACTTTCTTTATCCACGGTCCGGAAGGGGGTTAAGGATGTCGGTGAGAAAGGGGCGCTGGAGAACGGGAACACAGCTCGATGCAATTTGCCGCAGATCCGCAGGGCTGGGTTCGGGCGCCCCGAGCGAGTGGACGACTAGGGTGTCGAGAGGCTTCGTGAGGGCATTGTGGGCTGATTGAGCGCGTTGAGCCCGGTATGGCTTCCTCAGACACGGCAGAGCGCCGAGAAGCCGCGCGGGACTACTGCACAAGATGCAGACGAGCCTTATTTATGGCTATTTATCGCCTGGCGCGTGATCCGACAGCTCGTGGGGACGTGGTATTGCAGATGGACAGCCAGGACCAGACCCGCGCCGGTCGCGGCAGTTGGCGCCGAGCTCGCAGGACTCGACTGAGCTCAGTGGACTGTGATTTGGCTGGTGTTGAGGAGCTGAGATGGTCTGAAGTTGAGACTGGTTTCGACAAAATCTCAACACAACACCGACTCCTCGGAGTTGGCACTCTCGGGGCACTCTGACGCTGCCGAGCTGCCCCTCGCCCAGATCTGCCCCGCGCTTCCAACGAAAAATGAACCTTTAAACCTCAACACCACTCTTGCCGCCAAAAGATGACAACGGTGAGATTCGAACTCACGCCCCATTACTGAGACCAGGAATGCTCATTGAGCCAATTCAGGTGGGCCTGAACCTGGCGCCTTAGACCGCTCGGCCACGTTGCCGTTGATGTGGATGTCGTGGAGTCGCGAGGAAGAAAAGAAGAGAATTTGGGGGTTGTGCACAGACCACTAGCGGGGTGAATAATTGTACGGCAAGTGACGTCGTCTGGGCCGGTGTCGGCGACAGCTGTCCCGACGAAACCCGGAGCATTCCGCCTTTGGCCTGCAGACGCATATTTGCATATCTCGGTGTCCGTGACACAAATCCCATTACTGAAATCGAGAAGTGACGATTCGCTCCTAGAGTATTAGCGAGCGAACCTTCAATGCGTCATGCGCGGTGGACAGCCATCGTCCCCAGGTCACTACTGACCCGCGCGATTTCCCGACTCGGGCGATTTCAAGTTTCGAGAACAATGGCGACGGCAGCCCGCAGTTACAATGTAGGCAGACACTGAGTATCTGACCATTTCAGCTGTCAGCGGTGCTACCGCTGACTTGACTTTCTTCTCTCTCCCCAGGACGCCATCGACGCCCTCAATTCCCTCCAGACCCCCTACGCCGTGATCGAGGCCCGCCGCAAGGCCGGCGTCCGCCCCGATGCCGCCTCGCTCCGGGAGATGCGCGCTTACCTCGCCCGCATCGGCTACACCCCGCAAGACCTTGACAGGCTCAACATCGTGCACGTCGCTGGCACCAAGGGCAAGGGCAGCGCCTGCGCCTTTGTCGACTCGATCCTCTCGCGCTACCGCCAAAAGGGAGGGCCGCCGCACAGGGTCGGCCTGTTCACGTCGCCCCATCTGATCGCCGTCCGCGAGCGCATCCGCATCGGCTCGGTGCCCATCTCGGAGGACCTGTTTGCAAAGTACTTTTTCCAGGTGTGGGACCGGCTCGAGGCGAACAAGGATGTCGCCGCCGACGCAGCCCTCGCGGGGAGCAAGCCCATCTATTCGCGCTACCTGACGCTGATGAGCTACCACGTCTTTTTGTCTGAGGGTGTGGATGCGGCCGTGTACGAGACGGGCATCGGTGGCGAGTACGACGCGACGAATGTCGTCGAACGTCCTGTTGCTAGCGGTATCACCACCCTAGGCATTGACCATGTATTCGTGCTGGGCGATACCGTCGATAAAATCGCCTGGCACAAGGCGGGTATTATGAAGCCTGGGAGTCCCGCATTTACCATCGAGCAGGTCCCCTCGGCGGCCGAGGTGCTGAAGAAGCGGGCTTCAGAGAAGGGCGTGGACCTGAAGGTGCTGGATATTGACCCGCGGCTGGCGGGCGTCAAGATCCGCCCGGACGCCGTCTTCCAAAAGAGGAATGCCACTTTGGCCGTCGCTTTGGCAGAGACCGCTCTGAAGAAGCTAGATCCTTCCTTCTCTCCGAGCCCGGAGACCCTACCACAGGAGTTTGTCGACGGCCTTGAACAGGTCGTTTGGCATGGCAGGTGTGAAGTGAAGGATGAAGGCAGCGTCATCTGGCATCTGGATGGCGCGCACACAGTCGACAGTCTGAAGATGGCAGCCCGCTGGTTTGTCGGTGAATGTGCCAGCCGGGCCTCCAGCGGACCGAAGGTGCTAATCTTCAACCAACAAGGCCGCACCGAAGCGGTTGACTTCCTCGACGGGTTGTGCAACACTGTCAAGGATGCTGACCCGGCTGGGAAGGGGTTCGAGCATGTCATTTTCTGCACCAACGTCACATATGCCGCGACGGGATACAAAAGGGGTAGGCATCTCTAGGCCTTGCTGCTGCCACGGTACTGACTGCTCCAGATTTTGTCAACCACCAACACAACCCTGCAGACATTGAGAAGATGACAATGCAGCGGGTGTTTGCCGACAGGTGGAAGACTCTAGACCCCGCTGCCAACGTAATGCTCATCCCGAGTATTGAGGAGGCCCTCAACACGGCTCGCGGTTTGGCAAAGAAGGAAGGGGGAAAAGAGGTCCAGGCGCTCATCACCGGCAGTCTACACCTCGTGGGAGGGGCATTAGGCATCCTTGAAGGCGTGGATGCTCTTTAGGGGAGGGTGGCCAAAAGTCCGGCGGCCGGACGCGTCTTCATCGACTGATGTCCGTGATTCACCTTGTATTCAACTGTACAGGTTGGCTTCGCAGCATGGGAAGTGGGTATGGAGTTTTATGGTTGGCATAGATTGGATAGGCTAATCTTCAGCATGGTCGATGATTTTGAGCATCGCGCCCACTAGGTGGAAGCTCCCTGTGACTAGGACCTTGCACGGCTTCCCGCCTGCTTGGGCAGCGATGTGTCTGACCTGCTCGACGGCCGGTTGAACGGCATTTTGCGCCACTGCTTCTGTTACCGAGTCAACATCCCGCATCGTCTCTAATGCCCTGGTTTGCACAGAAAGGTCGCGTTCTTCCGTGGCTGTCGGTTTTTGCTCCTCGTTTCGCGTGAAAATGGCGTGGGTGAATGCCGGCCGACTGCCAGTTCCCTGAGCGCCAACAAGCAGCGCCCTCAGCAAGGGGGCTGGGTCTCTCTCTTGCTGGTTGAACACCAGGACTCGCACATCCACTTTGCTCGTTCTGCTCGCAAACCACCGCCCAACACCACTCAGGCTGTCGTCGGTATGCGCGCCATCAACATGCCACTCGATGCCGTCCTTGTCCTCCAGAATCTCGCACCGCCCACGTAGGGCAGCTTCCTTCAACCCCGTCACAAACTCGGCCGGTAAATCCTTCAACGACCACTCATCACTCCCAAACCTCCCTTCCAACTTAACCCCCGTCTTCAGGAGATGCTCCCTCGCCGCATACACCGCCAACGCCATATTGTACTTCTGGAACGGCCCCTGCAGTTTAGCGCCGTCGACCCCTCCCCACTGCTCGACTTCATCATCCGTCACCTCCACCAGCGTCGCCCCTTTCTCCTTGGCCCTCGTCCTCAGCACCTCCATCACCCCACTCTGCGCCTCGGGCAACCTCCTCGTAAAAGCCTTCACCCCTGGTTTGAAGATGCCACTCTTATGCCACGCAATCTTCTCGACCGTATCCCCCAGCATCCCCACATGATCGACCCCCAACTGCGTCACCACCGCGGCCGTGACCGCCTCGGCAGGGAGCACGTTCGTCGAGTCATACTCGCCCCCAATCCCACACTCCACCACCGCGTCCCGCACCCCCTCCGACACAAACACATGCAGCGCCAGCACGGTCAGAAAGCGAAAAAAAAACGGCTTCGTCCCGGGCCCGTCCAAATCGGCCTCACCAGCCACGTCTACTACCCCTTTCCTCGCCGCCTCGGCCCGCGCAGCGTCCGTAAACCGTCCCCACACCTCGCCCACATACCGCCCCAGCCCGGCGCGCGAGATGGGCCGGCCGTCGAGCACAATCCGCTCGCGCACGCTGAGCACGTGCGGGGAGGTATACAGCCCCACCACCCCCACCCCTGCCGCCTTGTAAGGGGAAGACGAAGAAGAGGAGGAGGGAAGGGGTGAGTATTGCCCCAAAATCGACGCGACCAACGCGCTGGCGCTGCCCTTCCCCTTGGTGCCCGCGACGTGCACGCACCGCAGGCCGGAGGCGGTGAGGGTGGAGGGGGTGTGGCCTGCGCGTTGGAGCCAGGCGAGCATTTCCGGGATGGCGGGGGCGTTGAGGTCGATGATGGGTTTGCTGCCATTGTCTGGGATATCGGGGGTGTCGAAGAGGGAGGTTATGGCGCGGTTGGATTGGAGGTTGGAGAGGTTTGTTAGGGCGGTCGTGTAGGAGGGGTCTATTCCTGTGGCGTCTGACTGGGTGGTGGACATCTTGTGAGAGTTCAGGTTGCGGGAGGGTTGCCGATAATAAAAGGGGTTCCGTGGACAGAGGCTGGTGGTGGTGTTGATGAATCGGGTGGTGCAGCGACGTGCTAGCATCTCAGGTTGCGAAGGGTTGGCAATTCGTGAGAGTCATTTGTCGGGTTCAACAATTGACTGTGTGATAAAGTTACAGTCCGGGCCGGCATCTGTTGTTCTAAACAGTAGTCGTCAAAAAAGTCAGGTGAAGTTTTACCGATTCGAATGAGAGAGAGTGTGTGATGATAGGAGTTTGACACCCGTTGGATGGAGGATGGAATATCCGTTGTGAGGGATGAAATGTGGGACACGCCGACTTCGCTTACCGTAGTTCACAACCCGAACATCAAAACATCAAGGAAATACCACATAAATCCAGGAGGTTCAGTCAAAACCAAAACAACCTGGGATCAAATACGGACATCCTGCCATCGCGTCTATTGACTACCTGATACACCAGCGTCCCAATCCGAGACCTCCCTCTACCTAAAAGATCGATCTAACGAACAATGTACATGGACAAAGGAAACAACCAACCCCAGCCCAACCCCCCTTACTCCACCTTCAAGCTCTGTAGCCTTGCCTCTGTTTGGATGACCTGTAGACGATAAATAATTAGCTTCGCACATCCCAACCGCCTCCCAGACAACAGAAAACACATACCTCCAACGCCTGCCGCACCTCCAGCACCTTCCTCACCTCGGCCAGCCAGTCCCGGCTGAGCGTCTTGGACCACCCCGCCAGCCCGTTCATCTCGCGCGCCGCATTGTCCAGGTCGCCCTCCTCGAGGAAGGTCTGTGTGCGGGTCAGGATGCTCTCGACATCGTCGCCCGCGGCCAGGCCCTGCTTCTTGAAGAGCACCTTGCTGAGGACATAGCTCGACGCGTGGCTGGCCACGCCCGCATCCTCGGGCAGGAGCGATGCCTTGCGCACCTCGGCTGCCACGCGACGGAACCGGTCGATCAGCTCGGCGGGTGTGGAGATGCCGCGCTGGTAGGCCGAAGGGTGGATCGAGGCGATGGCGGCGTCAACCACGGGGTCCTGGGCGGCAATCTCCTTGAGCGCGACGAGCTCCTTGATAAAGGGCCGCGGGTGGTGGTGGGAGTCCTCGAGGCTGGCGCGGACGGCTTCCACTGCCACGTGCAGCTGCTGCGTGCGCAGGTTGGCATCGACGACCTCGTTCCATCCCGCCGTGAGCTTCTCGAGGGAGTCCACGGCGGTGGACAGCTCCGACAGCTTGCCGAGGCGGCCGTCACGCTCCTCCTCGACGTGCTTCTTGATGTCCTGGGCGAACTGGCGCTGCAGCTGGATGGCTTGCTCGAGCAGCTGGTTGTTGAGCTTCTCCTCGGCCAGCTGCCTCTCGCGCTCCTGAATCAGCTTGGCCTTGCTGTCGTAGCTCTGTTTGAGCCGCTCCATCTCGGCCTCGAACTCGCGGCGGAATTGCTGCTCCTGGGCCGACATGGCGGTTTCCAGCCGGGACACCAGCTCGTTGGCGGCCGTGTCAAAGTCGTCGACGCGCTTCCTGACCTGCTGGGTCGCATCCTGCTCCACCGCCGTCTTCATGTCGCGGATCTTCTGGCCGACCTTGCTGACCTCGCCCTTGGCCTTGCCGATGGCCGCGCCGTACTTCTCGTTGGCACCGTCGTGGTTGATCACGGCGATGATGTCGTTCAGCATGCGCACGAGGTCCTGCACCACCGGATCCGAAGCATGGGGAACGGCTAGCGGGTCGATGGGTGACGCCGGAGGCCAGCGCGAGGGCTCGTCAACTTCGGGTGCCTTGAACGGCTTCTTGGCTGGTACGAGTGCAGACTCAGCAGGCGCGGGCGCAGGCGCGGGCACAGATACGGGGTCGGCCGCAAGCTCAGACACAAGCTCGGGCTTCTTCTTCTCCGCGCTAGGCACAGACACCGGCTTCAGGACCTCCTCTACCTTGGCCTCCGCCTTGGGGAGCTTCGCCGTCTCCTTCTTGGCCTCGGCAACGATCACAGGCTCAGCCTTCCGCTTCGGCGCCTTGGCAACAGCCTCCTTCTGGACTGCGCTCGACTGGCGGCCAGCAGGTTCGCTTCCGTCGGCGACACGCCAAGAGGCACCGCTCTGGGCGGGGACCTTGACCTGCTCGCCATCCACCCGCCTACCCACCACCCGGCTCGCCACGTTGGGGAAGCGCTTCTTGAAATCCAGCTCCTCCAGGTACAGCACGGCCTGCTCGCCGTAGGGGATGTACTCGGTAAAGAAATCGTGGAAGTTGTCGTTGATGCGCGAGTACCAGACGCCGCCGCCGAACCCAAGCGCACCCAGCAGGGTCAGGGTCAGGAGGTAGTTGCGCAGTTTCCGGAAGAATCCCGTCTTCTTGGGCGGCATCGGCGGAGGAGGGGGGGGCGCGGGCGGCGTGAGAGGAGCGTTCTCGGGAGGGATGGTCGTCTTTGCGATCGTCTCGACGACAGGAGGAGGAGGGGGCGGCGTCGAGGGTGCTGTCAGTGTCTCGGAGGCGGGAATCTTGGCCTCATCGGCAAGCTTCTTGTTGACGGCATAATATCTCTAGACGGGCACGCGGAACAGACGACCGACCTGGTTAGCTTGTCGAGAGAGAGAGAGCTCGCATGACCTCATACCTGGCCGGCCACGACTGCACGCCGGGCCGCAGAAATCTGCCATTGGCGACCGGCAGCGGCTGCTGCGGGCCTGCTGCCCAGCGCCCTCAAGGATTGCAGCGATGTCCGCAACATGAGGGGATGGGGTGGCCGACAAGGCGCAATTGGAGGGGGGAATTGGTGGTGGTTTGGGGAGAATGCGGAAGCAAAAAAGAGCTCGGCAAAGTTCCGGGAGAGAGCTGCGGGAACTCTGACCCTGGCATGCCAGGTCGGCGGGTCTTGGCACGGAACAGGGCAGCTTATTAGCGTGCGTTATCTTATTCGGCCAGCGAGGGACTCTAGGTGGAATTGGATACCTAACGGGAGAGAATAAATCAACGCAAAAGGGGACACAGGAAAACGGATGAATGTTTATTACGCAAAAACTCAAGATAACCTCAGTTTGTGATAAAAACAATGACCTCCCACAATCCCCACTCGGCACCATCCATGATTAGGATTACCGCGTCGTTGCAAGCTGTTGCTCTATCTGCGTACTATAGTTACACCGAAACCACCAACCCGGCCTCTCTCGCCGCCTCTTCCCACGCCTCTTCCCACGTTATGCGGCGTGCGGTTATGCCCAAGTGATGTGATGTGCCGAAAACAAACATAAACCCGAAAAGAAATAAGGTATTACGGCATCCATCCCATCCACTCCCCAGCAGACTCCGCTCTAGATGTGTGATGCCAACATTCCGTCCGCCCAGACCCCAAGTAACGTGCTACGACCTGCCCGATGGCCGCGACTCAACTCCTGCTGCCGGTTCATGAGGTCCAAACCCGACCACCTGGCGAAACATGGACGGGACCTCCTCACGTAGTGCTCCAATCTCCACTCCTCAAACTCACTCAGCAAGCGCATGGCCCTCCGGCTTGCGTGTTTTGCCCCTCCGGTGCCAGGCTAACGCCCGGTCGCTGGCCTGGCCGGGCGTGCCTCGGCCCGACCTGGTCAAGCGGCAACTTCTTGGCGATGGCGGTAAACAACTCTTGCACGTTCTCGGCCGTCTTTGCCGACGTCTCAAAGAACAGCAGGCCAGCCTCCTTTGCGTAAGCCTCGGCGTCGGCCGTCTCAATTGCTCGCTTGTCGGGCTGCTCCGTCACCAAATCGAGCTTATTCCCGGCAAGAGCGATGATGATGTTCTCGTTAGCCTGCCGCTGGAGCTCCTTAACCCACGACTTGGCCTTGTCGAGTGATGTCTGAGTGTGGGTTAGCGGGGTGCTAGTGACAAAAGTAGAGGCGGGGACGCACGGCTTGGGTGATGTCGTAGACGACAACGGCGCAGTTCGCATTCCTGTAGTACATGGGCGCCAGTGACTTGTATCGCTCCTGGCCCGCTGTGTCCCAAATCTCGAACTTGACTGTCGTGTTCTCGTCGAGGGAGATGGTCTGTGTCAGGAACGCCGCGCCGATGGTTGATTCCCTGTACGAGTCGAATTGGTCCTGTCCCTCGTTAGCTCCCCCGCTTTGCCACGTATGCCGAATGCCTTTGGTGGGTTGCTTACCTTGACGAACCGCAGTACAATCGAGCTCTTTCCCACGGCAGATTCACCTACGCCGAGTCAGCCTGTGTTTCCTTCCCGATGGCGCGACATAATCTCACCCAGCAACACCAGCTTGAACTGCGCAAAGCGGCTGCTCATGCCGCGGCCGCCGGGGGGTCCTCGAGTCGCCATGGCAGAGGTTGTGGTTGTGCGGTGTGCGGGGGGTAGATGTCGATGCTGGCTGCAAGACGCTTATCGAGTCGGCAGCTGCGGGAGACAACCTCTGAAAGAGGGATGTTGCGCGGGGGACAAAGCCCGATGGTGTGTGGCAGGGCAGTCGCTGGATAAAGCCGAGATGGAATTGTCGGCCGTTTAGAAGATGGCAGTCGGGGTGCGTCGAGGAAACCACGGGACCAATGCTGGAATTGTTGAAGGGAACTGGTTGGCGAGGTTGTTGAGCGCAGCCTGGATGGACCTGGCCACTCACTGCTCACTGCCACTGGTCAGCGGGCGGATGCACACGTCAGGCCTGGGCCGGTAGCGAAGCAGCCGAGCTGGTCTGTGCACTTCCACGTGATTACAGCGAAGCTGGAACCTGGTTACGTACCCATGTGGGTCGCTCATGCCAGCCGGCAGACAGAAGCGCCATGCCAAGAACCGGGCTGAGTGAAGAAGCTCGATCTGGCAACACATGCAACGCCCCTTGTTGGTTGGCGCAAGATGACAGCTTCAAGTTGCTGAAGGATGGAATCGAAAGTGCCATTTTTAGCACATTCAACAACCCAGATTGTACAAAATTAACGGCAATTCTCTACAGCCTGCTCTCCTGCTCCCTATGGGATGCAAATAAATAGCTGAACCCTAGAATCTCTTTCCCGACGCCGATCTCGTTGGCCGCCTCGACCATGGCACTCCCTTTCCGCGACATCAACGTGCAAACCGCCTCCGACTCCTACATCTTCTCCTCGCCCTCCAGCCCCAATGCGCCCGCTCTGTCGATCGACCGCCCCACGGGCGACATCCGGCTCACCGATGCGTCGCTCCTCGCCGGGAAGCGGGTGTCTCGCGTAACGAGCGTCGCAGGCATCTTGGGCATGATCCGGTTGCGCCTTGGTAGGTTTGCGCCGGAAGAGAATAGGGTGTTTTGTGTGAGGGGTGCTGACGACTCTAGACAAGTACATCATCGTCATCACCAAGGCCCAACCCGTCGGCAGGCTGCGCGGCCACGCTGTGTACAAGGTCGTCGCGACCGAGCTCCTCCCCCTGCGCGAGCGCCAGGTGCACGACCACGACGAGGACCGCTTCCTAGCGCTCCTGCGCAGCCGCATCAAGTCGGGCCCCATGTACTTTTCGTACTCGGTTGACCTCACAAACAGCTTCCAGCGCCAGGCGCAGCATGATGCCGAAAGCCCCCTCTGGAAGCGCGCCGACGACCGCTTCTTCTGGAACCGCTTTGTCCAGTCCGACCTGATCGACTTCCGCAACCAGGGCGGCCGCGGCCAGCCGGCGCCTCAAGCCGGCATCGATCCCTATATTCTCCCCGTCATGTTCGGCATGCTCGAGATCCACCCCACGACGTTCAAGGGCACCCCTTTGACGATAGCCTTAATCTCCCGGCGGTCCCGACACCGGGCGGGCACCCGCTACTTCACCCGCGGCATCGACGACGAAGGACACGTCGCCAACTACAACGAGACGGAGCAGGTTTTAATACTGAACGATAGCGCGGCAGGGTTGGGTGGGTTTGCGGGCAGCTCGGGGCCGGGGGTCCAGCGCAACACCACGGGCGAGCGCAAGGACTCGCAAATCATGGCCTACGTACAGACTCGCGGCAGCGTGCCAGCGTACTGGGCCGAGATCAACATGCTCAAGTACACACCCAAACTCCAGATCCGCTCCATCGAGTCGGCCCTCCCCGCGGCGCGCGCCCACTTCGACGAGCAGATCCGCATCTACGGTGACAACTACCTCGTCAACCTGGTCAACCAAAAGGGTCGCGAAGTGCCCGTCAAGCAGGCCTACGAGCAAGTGGTTGAAAAGCTCGTGTCGAACCCCAAAGAGCGGACCCAAGCAGACCAGCGCACCGAGGAGAAGTTCCACACCATCGAAACCGGCGGCGGCGGGCCACAGCACTCCCAGTTCGACCGGCTGCACTACGTCTACTTTGACTTCCACGCCGAGACCAAGGGCCTCCAGATGCACCGGGCACAGCTCCTCATCGACCGGATGCGCGAGGCGCTCGTGGCACAGCAGTACTTCCGGGCCGCCGACATGCCCGGCAGCCGCATCGACGGCCGGCTCGAGGTGCGCAGCCTGCAGACGAGCGTGGTGCGGTCCAACTGCATGGACTGCCTCGACCGCACCAACGTGGTGCAGAGCATGCTCGCGCGCTGGACGCTGGATCGCATGTTTATCGACCTCGGCCTGATGGCGCGGGGCTCGCGGTTCGCCGACGAGGACGACGCCTTTGAGTTTCTGTTCCGCAACATGTGGGCCGACAATGCCGACGTCGTGTCGACGAGCTATTCGGGCACGGGCGCCATGAAGACGGACCTGACCCGCCTGGGCAAGCGGACCAAGGCCGGCGCCATGCAGGACGGCAATGTCGCCGTGACGAGGTACTGGCGGAATAACTTCCTCGACGGGCCCCGCCAGGACGCCTTTGATCTCTTCTTGGGCGCGTACCAGCCGCCGGCGGGGGGCATTGGCAACAATCTCATCTTTGCGGATCGCCGGCCCGTCTGGATCCAGAGCGTGCCGTACATTGCCGCGTTCGGCCTCTTCTTCGTCATGGTGGCCATGTACACCCCGCGGCTGCCGGATGCTGCTGTCTGGCCACTGCGGATATTTACCTTTTTCTGGGCTGTAGTCACGGTCTGGAGTGTGCACTTTATCCTCTCCAACGGCATGCTCTACGTGAGTCTCTCTTTTTTTTTGCTGTTCTACTCTTTTTCTTTGCCAGCAGTATACTGACAGGTCTTACTAGGTCAACTGGCCCAAACTGACCCCCCGACCCTGGGCCACCGAGGGCTATCACGAGACCATCAGCCGGGTACGCAAAGACCGGATTCTGGGCCCGCTGGTGGCGAGACACGAGCGTGGTCTCAGTACGGCGCGCTATGTCAATGCCGAGGAAGGCAAGAAGAGGATCGAGTAGACTTGGCTTTGTGTTGTTTGTTGGGTGTTTCTTTCTAACCTGCGCTTAATTCAACCTGTGTCGTTTGCATTTTGTGTTATTACTAGCAGTGCCGGCTGTCTCTTAGAGGTAGACTGATGTTGGACTTTGACGGACATGTTTTAATAAAGCACAAGAACTTGCTGTTGGCTCGATTGGAGCTCATTGTTGGATTTTTTTAAGGGGCTTGTATACACAGTGGAGATTTGCAACTTGGGGCCGCGGCATCCCCTCCTCCCCGAAACATACAAGTTCAGACCGCGTACTGTACCTCTCTACCAGCAAAGCTGCGCTTCGCTACCCTCCACTCAAGCCAGGGCACACTCGATTACAGCGCTGCCTCCCGGAACCTGGCAAACCTTTGTAATCTTGAGGGCCGCCTTCCCGGTAATATCCTCAAAGTCCTCCCGCGTCCGCTCCTTGCCAGAAATGGTCAGCATCATGATGTCCATGGCGGCCTGGAACGGCGATAGCTGGTCGCCCAGCAGCGTTTCGACAATCAGCAGCTTGCTGTCGGGCGCCATGGCGCCGGAAATCTGCTGCAGCATCCGCACGCATTCCTCATCCGAGTAATCGTGGAGGCACCGGCGCATGTAGTAGACCAAGGCTCCTGATAGTAAGAAGACAGAGTCAATATTAGCTGACTCCCCGAGTCTCAAGAAAGGACTCCCCCTTTTGTTTTGCTTACCCTTGACAGGCTGCTCCTTGAAAAAGTCCATGGCAACCATCTGCACGTCGGCCAACTCAGCATCACCAGCTTTCCTCGCCGCCTCGACCACCTCGTGCAAATCCTCCAACACACAGCGGTTCCGGTGCGGGACAAGCCCCGGCGTCGCCTTGAGAATGCCCTTGAGGGCCTGGCCCTTGCCGCCACCGACATCGACGACGAGCGCACGGCGGTCGTCGGTGGGCGACTTGGCGGCCTCGTCGGCGGCCCAGCTGAGGTCGTAGACGCCCAGCGGCGGCATCTGATCCTCGATGACGGCCATGGCCAGCATGAAGACCTTGAGGCGCTCCTCGGAGCTGTGGTTGATTTCCCAGATGGTCGAGCCGAGACGGCCCTCGGAGAAGGCGAGCACCGTCTGCAGCCGGTCCGTGGGCTCGGCGGCGATGCCGAAGTGGTCAAAGTATTTGGGCATGGCGATGAAGGAGGCTAGTTGGTTGTCGAATCTTTTCATGCGTGTCAGTACTGGGTAGTAATGACCTAGGTACATACCTAAGCAGAGTATGGATAATATCCTACCCAAGTTGTACCATGGCCCAGATGGGATTGGGTGTGCTGAGGATCTTGGAGAAGTCGGTGTGGGCGACACTGTCGGCTCCAACCCGGGCGAGAGTGCCGTTTGCTACGAGCGCTCGCGCAATACGTGCTGGGTAAAACGGTATGTGGTAAGCTCAATGTCTCGACGACAGAGGTAGGTACACTTTAGTGTGTCTTACTGATCAACGACTCATCGGCACCCAGCTTCGCCGCAAGGTTCGAGTACGAGATGGACGCGCCGTCGCCAACGGGGATGTTCTCAAACCCCTTCCACTTGATGAAAAGGCGGATGGCGGCGATGTGGGCGAAAGGTGGCATCCACAACAGGACCTTGTCCTTGGGCAGACTGACGGCGTCGATTACATCGCTGCAACCTTTGATCAGGCCCATTCGCTGCATGGTGTCGGTCTCGAGAGACAGGCTGCCGGCTCGGAGGCCCTGGGCGGCGGCGGCCAGTCTCTGGGCCAATGCATCTAGAGTGTCTGCGAGAGCCGCCATGGCGAAGTAGAAGTGACAGGGTTACAGGTCTGGACAGTATTCTTGTGTCAGGACTGTCAGGCACTGATACTGATTTAGACTTTCTAGCGCGAGTGGTGAATCTCAGAAATCAATGTCAAATGAAAACCATCTTGGTCTTCTGGGGGACATGTATCATCACCATTTATGCCCCGCCTAAGGATAAAGCTGGGCATGCAGAAGGAAGGGGATGCTGCCCCTCGGCATTCTCACCGCAACCCCGAGTCCACGTCCGAGGCCGATCCCGACGTATGCGCACGGAGGATTTCAATGGTTCCAGGACTCGAACGGTTCTGGCGGCGGTTTTCCAAGCACGCGTAAGCAGGGTACCACCTTAGGGTGCCCCGTTACGTACCTCGCACTTGCATGCGCTAATATATTGGACGGGAGCCTAGGACTTTTACGGTTCTGTGACTCGACTTTGCCTGTTAAGGGATATGGATAGGAGCCTAGACTCGATCGGACGGAGTTGTCGGATGTTCTAGGACCTTTAAACACCGAGGCCGAGTCGAAGACTCTACAACATCTCTCGCGATCTCTCTACGACCTATCTAGTAACACAACAATTCAACTCAGATTTTCCCCCCTTTTTTCTTGATAGAGGGTGAGCGAGGGTAATTAGCATCTTATATCAAAAAGCCCAACTATAGAATGTTACTTGAGAAGCTCAAATATTCAAATTCAGACGTGATGATTGAAACTGGCGTGGACGGAGTTTCCCAACGCCTGATCTCCTCCCGCATGAGCCGTTAACCTAAGGTACCCTTCTTTACCTCTTCTCTGGTTGACTGAACTTTACTCTCCTCTCCTCTTCTCCCACATGACCACCCCCGGGCGGTGACCGTCCTTGAATCCATTCCTGCGTAAGTCCACGGTAGTCGCGCGGCGTGTGTGGCTCAAAGACATTCCCCCACAGCGTCTTCTTCCGCAGAGTTCGCATCCCCAGATCCTCCAGGAGCATGTCGACGTACGGGATGCTGTCAAACACCAAGTCCGGAAACCTCGCTCCGGATCCGCCCGACTGCCGCGGCCGCCGCAGACGTTCGTACTCGGTGTGCCAGAAGGTCTCGTAGCGAGCCGTTTCGGGGTCGAGAGAACGCAGAGACGGCAGCCTGTCCTGGAAGAAGGCCGTGATCCACAGCGCCTGGCACTGCGCAACCACCACGGCATGGACCGACCGGTGCGCGCCAATGAAGGCCAAGTTCCGCTTCTCGAGAAAGCGCGGCGATGGCGGGACAAGAAACCGGTACAACCTGTACGGGGTCTGCACGTCCTTGCCAGTGGTCTTGGAGGCCCCCTTTACCACTTCCCCCCCAGGCTGCCTGCGAGCAGGCGGCTGCCCCAACGCCGGGTACCGTCTCACGAGCCCTTCTCGCACGTACTCAATCAGGGCTCTGTCCCCCCCTTTCAGCGAGCCCACACTCCCCGGCAATCCAACCTCCTCCACCAACCCATCCGGCCGAAACTCCATCGTCGGCGCACACTCCCACCCGGTACAACACACCACCGTATCAGCCCTGA
>MU856944.1:8968-75636 GCA_033296705.1 Chaetomidium leptoderma | reverse complement strand
CATCACTCAACCGCACCACACCCCCACCCCCCTCCCCCTTTTTCTCCCCCCCTTCCCCCTTTTTCTCCCCTCCCGAGCCAAACCCAACCACCTCGGCATGATGCACCTCCACCCGTCCCCCCCTGACCATACCAAACCAGTCCCCATCATAATTATGCACGCTCAACGAATTCCCCATCCAAAACACCCCCGTCCACGGCCTCAACATCCGCAGCGCCTCGTCCCCATACCCCACCGCCGCGCTCACCAACCACCCCAGCACCGCCCAAAACAACCCCACCACCCACCGGCCCAACACACTGCCATGTAACATCCTTCTGAGGGTAGTATGACCGCCGCCAAAGGGGGCGGGATCAAAGAGGGTAAACGCCCGTGTCGAGGACAGCCGGGCAAGGCTCATACGGCCGTTCAGCAAGGGGCGCCAGACCCAGCCTGGTCCGCCGCCGGTGGGGCGCAGGACGAGGTGGACTTTTGTGTTGTTTGTGGGGGTATGGGCGGCGTAATGGTAGCAGACGTCGAGGGCAGATTTGTTGCCGCCGAGGACGATCACTGTGCTGTTTTTCGTTTCGGTGGTGGTGGTGGTTTGGGAGTGGAGGTCCTTGGCGTGGAAGACGGTGCCGGTAAAGGTGGATTGGCCCGGGAGGTGGGGGAGGTTGGGGGTCGAGGTTACGCCTGTTGCGATGACTAGCTTGTGGGCGAGAAGTTTATGGTGTTGCTGCTGCTCTGAAGAAATGGTGGTGGTGTAATCGACTATCCAGCTGCCCGCGTTGTCGTCTTGGAGCGTGACGGCGTCGACTTTGGAGCGGAGCCGGATGAGCGGGTCGAGGTGGAAGTGGGCTGCAAAGTCGCAGAGGTACTGGTGGACTACCTCGCCCGGGATGTGTTGGCCTGGCCCGAGACCGTACCGGTCCAGGCACATGGGGAAGTCGCTGAACTCGTACGAGCCGACGACGTTGTTGGTTTTGAGGTTGGGGTACAGCCGCTCGGCTGCCCAGGTGCCCCCTATGGATGCCGATTCGTCCACGATGAGGACTCTGGGCTTCGGTGCCGGATCGGTGTGGGCTTCGAGGTATGTCTTGGCCATGGCGAGGCCGTGCCATCCTGTTCGAAGAGTCAGTTAGGGGTACAGCCGATTGGTTCAGAAGCAAGACTTGCCAGCACCAACAATGAGAAGATCGACAGTCTCCATCTTTTCAGAGAACATGGAGGCCCAGACTACCCGCAGCGTGGCCGTCTAAACAGTGAGGCAAGCTGGGGAGCAACGTTGGGTTGCTGTTGATCAAGTGCTCAGGGCAGAGCACCCCCCAGTGTGACAGTGTCTTTCTTGTATAAGACCCAGGTAGACACCACTTCCCATTTCCTTTGGTGTTACTCTAATTTCTTCACTACCTCGCGTGCTTTCATTACGATCCATGGTACGATAGGTCAAGTACCTAGGTACTGATCAGGGGTAATATTATCCCTAACCCCGAACCCCTAAGGCCCTAGGCAGCCAACACGACAACCGGGCAACTGGGGGGTTAATCGAACCATGACCTGGCTGGATCTTACATGGTGGCTTTCGACCCTGTCGATCCCTGCTGGCCCTTGTTCCGGTCTGGGCCGGAGGAGCGCCGGACCGGCGTCGGCGGTGGGGGCAGAGACCCGCAAAAGCCTCCGGTCGTGCAGCAAGTCCTGCGGCTTGGCCCGGGGGCATTGAAGCAAGGCCAAGGAGTCGAGGACTCTGCTCTTCTGCATTGAGGAAAAAAGCTGGACTGTCGAGGTGGATGTTTGATTTCCCACTCAGACTTTATTGAATTAGCGCAGGTAAACGAACTACCGTAGTATTGAACTGTGTATGATGACTGGCCTTGATAATCACTGCTATTATTAACGTTATGTAGTAGTCTAGTACAAATTACTATGGGATGATTAGAGGAGTTTGAGTGATAGATTGAAGACTCCACGACTACACTCTAAGATTGGGTATGCTTTAAGGTGTAGTTTATTAGGTACTACTAGTAAGTAGTAGTATTAAAAATGCCTCAAGCTAGGAATTACCCAAAATATCTCGAGAATAACCAACTCGAAAATTGTACCTCTATAGAGCGCACTAATGTTCCTAACGATGATTAAAAGTTTTGCCGTCTAGTCTAAAATCTTTCCAAGCTGAGTCTTTAGACACCTCCATCACTTTGGAAGAGTTGACGTGGAGCTCTCCTCCAGAGGCTGACCATCTTTCTCCTTTTCTTTCCCGTCTTTCTCCTCTTCCCCTTTCTCCTCTTCTTTTTTGCTCTCATCCCCCGCCGCCAGCCTACCCCATCCCAACCCGATGCTGGCCAGGCACGCCAGCGCGGAGCAGGCAGCGGGCAAGTACTAGACAAAGACGGTCAATACAATACACAAGATCAACATGAAAGCGTAAGATAACAACTCACAAACATCTGCGTCAACGCCTTGTTGTACGCCACCAGCAGCCCCGGCAGCTGCTCGGGCGAGACCAGCCCCTGGATGTTGGTGGCGCCGGCGTCCAGCACCGAGCCGGCGTCTACACCGGGCGCGTGCTGCGTCAGGAGGCCCGGCAGGTAGTTGTGGAAGATGGTTTGGCTGACCGAGATGGCGACGGCGGTCCCCAGGTTCATAAAGAGGTTGACCACGGCGAGCCCCGTCGCGCTCTCCTCGGCGGGGACTTCCTCCTGAACAGAGACCACAGGCTGGTAGGGAAGTTAATTGGTTTTGGAACAAAGTGTAGGACGGACGGGTTGGGTGGTACATACTACTTGGAAGGACATGCCCCTTCCGATGGTGGTGATGATCTGGTAGCCGATCCACTGGCCTGTCGTAGTTTCTGGGGAGAAGGTGGTTAGGAGGCCCGATCCGATGCTGGCTAGTGCACTGCCGGTGATTGCCCAGGGAGGGATGTAGTGGAATTTGCGAACTATTGACAGGGGAGAGTCAGTGTGTGTAGGTCGCAGATAGTTAGTTAGACGGGAAGAACGGCCTTACCGAGCGCGCCAAAGGCAATCAGGGCGACAATGTTGGAGACCAAGGATGGCAGCATGTGCACGGCACTGGTAACAGGCGAGTCACCGCGTATTGCCTGAAACCAAAAGGGCAAAAAGTAGGGAATCATCTGGGTCGCACCGCCTTGCAAAAACATGACGACGCTTCCGACGGCCACGGCCCGGCGGCGGAGAGATGATGGCGGGATCAGGGCATCGTCGCCCAGTCGCAGGATCCAATATGTAAACACGGCTGTAAGGCCGGCAGCGCCGCAGAGCAGGCCGATGATGGTGGGTGATGCCCAGTCGAACTTCCCGCCTCCCCAGGTCAGGGCCAGGAGGAGCATGGTGGTCAGGCCGGCGAAGATGATGAAGCCGACGGCGTCCAGTTTCTTGTGCAGATCGGTAAAGGCCTCGCGGATGGGTGGCTTGGCCGACTGTTCGGGGATTGGTATGGGTAGGGTGGTGACGAGAACGGCGCCGCCGAGGGGCAGGAAAATCCAGAAACCTGGCGCGCTGGGTTAGGACGCAACAATCATACAGAGGCAGCGTGTGAAGACTTACACCATCTCCAGGTGGCGCTGGCTGTCAAAGCACCGGCGATCAGCGGACCCGTGATGGATCCTACCGAAATCAACGACATGGCACAGGAGGTGACGACGGGCCGGATCGTGGGGGCACAGGCGGCAAAGATGATGAGGAGGGCGCCGCTCAGTAGGCCGGCAGACCCGATGCCGTTGACGGCGCGGCCGACGATGAAGACGGCGCTTGACGTGGACACGGCGCATATTACACTGCCCACCTCGAAGACGACTAGGAAGACGAGGTAGACATGTTTGTTTGGCAAGATGGTGTAGATCTTGCCCACCAGGGGGATGAAGACACAGCTGCGATGGGTCAGTCTGGCAGCTAGGAGGAGAACGAGAGACGGCATTACTCACACTGCCAGCACGTAGGCTGTTTCATACCAGGCGACATCGTTGATGGTGCCAAAGTAATCTGTCAACGGAGGCACGATCTAGGGGGGGCGGACAGAGGTTAGCGGTCCACCGTGGTCCGTCACTCGGCCTGGACTGCAATCATACCGTCGACAGCATGGTCAGGTCCAGCCCGACGAGAAAGACGCCCAGCATCATGCCGCCAATAACGATCCAGAGGCGAAGGCCGTGGAGAGCGCCGTCGGGTTTGGCTGGCTCGCGGGCCGAGCTGGTCTGGGATTCGACGCTGCCGGCGCCGGCCTCCGTCTCCGTCTCCCTCTCCTCCCTCTCCGTCTCCCTCTCGGGATCGGCCCCGGCCTCGGCCTCGGCCTCTCGTAGTCGCGGCTCCTTCATGGCCATGGTTGGAACTTGTTACTGGTGGTATGTAGCAAGTAACGAGCCCGGCGACTCTAGACTCGTCAAGCCATGGTGTAAAAATAAAAAGGCTTTTTGACGCGTTCCAATGAGAAAGTTTTTTGTCCGGCTTGCAGGGCTGTAGGACTCGACCAAGGACTTGCGGTAGCAGCTTTGAGTGCTGACCACAGCTGACGGCTGAGGTGCAAACAGGACATGGGGGCAAGAACAGCGGCCGAGAGTGGGCGAGTGGCCCGGAGTGGGCGACAAAGGACGGGATGCCAGGTGTTCCCGCCCAGCAGGAAGGGGCGGCAGGGCCTGGTGAATTGCCGGCCTCACGCGCCAATCACCACCACCCTCGTCAGCTGTCAGCTGTGCACAGGGGCACAGAGGCGACGTTACAGTGGGATTCCAGGGCCCAGTCCCCCTCGGTGCCTTTCGTCTCGCTTCCTCATTTCATCAAAACATCCTGGGTCCAAGAAAGCTTCCGATCGTCCTGCCTGGGCCTCGGATGCGATCAACCACTGCGCAACCATGGGAATGCATCTCTCTCGTTTCTGACTTTCAGGTTTCATTTCCATGGTTATCATGTATATTATAATTAATTTTTCCTTTGTTCCCTCGCTACACACACAAACCGCAATAGACTGACTTGCCCTCTATTTGCTTGCCCAACATGACCGTCACCCGCATCAGCCCTGTCAGCTCTGTGACGGCTGCCCTCAAGGCGCGCACGCTGCAGGAGTTCATCAGCCACAGCAAGGATGTCACCGGCGGAAACCTCGGCTTCCCCCGCCAGGTCGCTGACCTCGAGTATACCTCGCCCCAGCAGATCTGGTGCATGGCGGACACGGCAGCCCGGAAGTACATGGCCGCCGGCCTGTCCGCCTCCGAACGCCAGGTGATCGGGCTCCGGAATCTGTCGACCCTCGACTTGGTCATCGCCTTCGTGGCCGTTGCCCGCCTCGGACACGCGGTGCTGCTCTTGTCGCCGCACCTAGAGGCGGCCAAGATCAGCTATCTCATGGACAAGGCCGGCAGCTCGCTCGTCATCGACGGAACAGACGACCGGGATGCGCTGGCAGCACTCGGCAAGACCGTCATCCCGCTGGAGACTGTCGAGTCGCTGGGCGGGAAGCCGCTCGGCAGGCCGGCCGGAGGCTCCGAGGACTGCGTTATGGCTCCGGAGCTCTGGTCCCAGCTCAGCGAGACAGACGCGGCCATCATCATGCACTCGTCCGGCTCGACCGGCCCACCCAAGCTCATCCCCAAGACGCACCTCGAGCTCATGACCAGGCTCCGGGCCATCCCCGCCTTCTGCCACGACAAGTCGTACTTTATGGGCTCGTGGCTCTACTTCCCCGTCGGCGTCTTCGGCATGCTTTTCGGTCTGGTCAAGCCCGGCGGCCCAACCTGCTGGGCAAACGAGAAGCTCCCGCTCGGCCCCGAGGCCTACCGGGATGTGCTGGTCGAGATGCGGCCGCAGATGGCCTGGTACAACCCGTCCAACCTCATCCACTCGATGGCGACTCCGGAAGGGCTCGGCATCCTCAAACAGTGCATCATGGTCTCGACGACGGGCCAGGTCATGCCGGAGCGGCTCGCCAACCGGCTCGTCAAGGAGGGCGTGCACCTGAGCAACGAGTACGGCATGTCGGAGCTGGCCTTTGCGCTGAGCTCGGGCGGGCGCCGGCCGGGCGACCCGGAGTGGGAGTACATGTCGGCGAATCCCGAGTGTGCGCCGCACCTGTGGTTCCGCCCGCTCGAGCCCAGCGAGGGCAACACGTGGGGCGTCAGCGACAGCCAGGTGTACGAGCTCGTGGTGCTGCCCAGCCACCCGACGCAGGATAAGCGGTATGCCAACTCGCCCGACGGCTCGTTCCGCACGCAGGACGTGTTTGTCAGGCACCCCAACGGCGAGGAGCGGTACAAGTGCATCGGCCGCATGAGCGACGACATCAAGATCGCCCCACAGAGCGACTCGGTGGGCATGCGCGCCCTCGACTACGAGCACAAGGTGCAGGCGGGCAACGAGGATATCCTGCAGGAGGCCGTGCTGTTTGGCAATGACCGGCAGAGGGCGGGCGTGTTTCTCTTTACGCGGCCGGGCTGTACGCTTTCGTCCGAGGAGGTGGTCGAGCGTGTGTGGGCCACGGTGCAGCGCGAGATCAACGGCGTGATGGCCGAGGGGCTGGACAAGGACATGCTCATCGTGGTCCGCGACGCCGTCGTGCCCCGGACGCCCAAGGGCAACTTTGTGCGCCACGAGGTGTACCTCAAGTTTGAGAACGAGATGAACGAGGCATATGGGGTGGTATGAATGTATGATGATGACAAAATGTACTCAAGGTAGCCGCAGCAAAAAGACCACAAATACTTCAACTCGCAAGTCTCCTCTCACTCTTCTCACCACCACCACTTATTCCAAGTAAGTCAGTCTACCCATAAAACTCCCCCCCAACATCCGCCAACTCGGTCTCCCTCCCCACAATCGCCCCCTGCTCCTCCAGCGTCAACACGACCCCAAACTCCTCCTCCAACGCCGCCACCCGATCCGCCTCGCAATAAAACCGCTGCACAACCTCCATCTTGCCCTTATACCACCTCCTCAACTCATCCTGCCACGCCATCAAGTACCCCACCGGCACTCCGGCCTCCAGAATCACCCGATAACAAACCACCCGCGCCTGGAACCAGCCCGCCCCCAGCGTGCCCAGCCCGGCGATCATGATCTGGAAATCGACCGGTTTCCACTCGGCTTCGACGAAGCAGCACACGTCCATCCATTCGCTTTTGGTATCTTCGCGCAGCTGCATGCGCCACCAGGGCTGGTGGGGGTCGGCCGTCATGTTGTTGGGGACGGGGCCGTGCAGCATGCGGCGCTGGCGCGGGGCCATGTCGTGGCAGGTGGTGGGCTGGTTGTGGAGGAGGGGGAGGGGGTAGGGGGTGCCGAAGGGGCCGGTGTTGGTGTCGATTAGGTACCAGCAGCTACTACTAGGAGTGGTTTGGGGGGGGAGGTGGACTAGGGTTGCGACGTGGACCCTGAGTTGAGTAAAGAGAGAGGGAGGTTGTTGTTAGTAACTTTGTTTGGTACGTAGGTACGGAGGAGGAGTTGGTTGTCCTTACCACGGCCCGTAGACAACCTTGGACTTGTCCACCAGCGACGGGTCCGCCGCCGGGCTGGCCGGCGCGTTGAGGCGCGCGCCCGTGCAGTAGGCCGTGAAGCCCAGGGCGCGCAGGAGTTTGGCAAAGAGCTGGTGCACCTGCGGGCAGGTACCGCCGCGGCGGCGCGTCACCACCGTCTCGTAGACGAGGTCTGTCTCCTGCGGGAGCGTGCCGTTGTGGGTCGAGTAGTGCAGCTCGAGGTTGTCGAACGGCACCGCCGCCATGTGGTGCTGCTGGAGCTGCGTGAGGGCCTCGAGGGCGTGTGGCCCGTCGGGCCCCTCGCGTAGCCAGGCGCGGGCCTGCGCGGGCAGCGAGATGCGCTCGAGGTAGCCTGCTACTTGGTCGGGCGAGAGGGACGCCATGGTGGAGTGATGGGTGGTCTGGGTTGCGTGGGTTGACACGACTGTTTCCACAATATCTGTTTGGGTTGACGGTACCCTTGAGATGGACTGGTTGAGTACCCTTGAGATGGACTGCTGGTTGAGAAGGTACGCGGAGTGCCAACTGACAAGGGGTGGTCGTGGGTGCAACTGGGGGGGCTGGGAGAGATTCTGGACTTACACGGGGGTCGTGTCAAGCTTCTACTCCCACCGCAACCCTGAACAGGAACATGCTACCTTGCCGCTCCTGGTTCTCGGACTTCCCAGCCCCCACTCTGCCGCAGCGGTGAGCCGCCAATGCTACCTACCACGGGCCGGCGGCTTTTCAACGCCTCCCGCGGCGGATCATGCAACGGTGCGGCGGCCGGTGGATTCGGTGGGGCGCCGCCGGGTGTTTGAGGAGGAGATCCGGGGGTCCGCACCCCCTACCTCCCGGTCCACCTCCCTTGCGGTCAGCTTACATGTGCAGAGTCGCCTTGCTTGGTCTTCGGACTTGGTTCCGGGTTAGCCCATGGCCGACGCCATCGACTTTTGCCTGGTCGAGGACCCCCCTGACCGACTCGCCGTGTTACACATGGCCGGCCGGCATGCCGACGGCGAGCATATCAACGGCATCACTGGGCCTCAGTATCACGTTGCAACTGGCTTGTCAAACGTTTCTCTCGTGCCGACTCCCGAGTAGGAACCACCAAGTCCAGTCCTACCCCGTCTTACTCAATACTAGTACACCATGGGTTCCCTCCCGCGAGGGCCAGGTGAGCGGCCTAGCATCTTGTACGTCGACGCCTTCGACTCGTTTGCCAACAACATCACCGGGCTGCTAGAACAGCGTCTCGGGGCTCAGGTCACGCTGGTCCACATCGACGACAGCAGGGTTGACAAGAACCTCGACCAGCTGCTGAGTGCCGTCGACGCCGTGGTGGTTGGCCCTGGCCCGGGTCACCCGGCAAACCCTCGCGATGTGGGCTTTATCAACAAGTTGTGGGCACTCAACGACGCACATGTGCTGCCCGTTCTCGGCATTTGTCTCGGATTCCAGTCTCTCTGCCTCAACCACGGGGCTGAGGTGAAACGGCTCCAGAGCCCCCGCCACGGCATCGTGACCAAGGCGTCTCATGGCGGGGCCGACATGTTTGCCGGACTGGGCGAGCTCGAAGCAACGCAATACCATTCGCTACATGCCGACATTGGAAGGGCTGCCGATGGAGACGCCGTGTGTTGGGAGCCCACCGACCAGTGTCCTTCGCTGCGCCCCCTGGCCTGGGACGTGGACGATGAGACCAACGGACCGATCCTGATGGCCGTCCGGCACACCACCAAGCCGTTCTGGGGGGTGCAGTTCCACCCGGAGTCCATCTGCACATCAGAAGCGGGCGCCGAGCTGATCGGAAACTGGTGGACTCGGGCGCGCGAGTGGCTGCTCCAGCGAGGGCGGAGCAGGGCCGACGTGCCCCTGAGCAAGTGGCTACCACCGTCAAGCTCTCCCTGGGCGGCGACCACGGACCAAGAGAACCCACCAAAGGCCCTCGAGGCTTCGCATCTTGCACAGGAGCTCCGATCGATTGCTGGCCCAGACGACGTCTTCCTCCGCTGGGCGAGATACCCGGCAGCCGGCATCACTCCCACAGCCCTGCTCGACGCGCTAGGTTACAGCGGCGAAGAGGTTATTGTGCTCGACTCACAGGGCCACGAGACCGGCCGGTTCGACATCCTAGGGCTTGTTGTGCCCGGACAGACTATGAAGGTGACCTACAAGGTGTCAGACCGCACACTGCGCTACGGGGCCTTTTCCACGCGCCTGGGGTCCATCGACAAGGTCTGGCCAATGCTGCAGGAGGCTCTCGACCTTCACGTCCCGCGCAACTTAAATCCCGAAGCGCAGGCCGGGAGTGAGTCGCCCAAGCGGGGGGCCATGGACAGATTTGTGGCCGGCCACCTTCCGGAGGACACACCCTTCTGGGGTGGCTTCATGGGCTACATCTCGTACGAAGCCGGGCTCGAGACCATCGACGTGGCGCCGCACACGACGGGCAGCGCCCCAGACCTCAACTTTGCCTTTATCCACCGCAGCATCGTCATCGACCGCGCCACATCGCACGTCTATGTGCAGTCGCTGCTGCCCAACGACTGGAACTGGATCCTCAGCGTGGGCAGCACAGTGGACTCGATGGTGGCGAGCCAACAACCACCACTACCGTCTCCCCTCCTCGACACCCTCACCCCCATCCTCACCCACGCAACAACCACCCGGCCGACCGGCACAACCTACCGAGCCAAAGTCAACCAATGCCAAACCCACCTCTGCGCCGGCGACTCGTACGAGCTCTGCCTAACCGACAGCAGCACCATCACCCTGCCCACCATCTCCCCCCCGTCCACCCCCACTACTACCGTGTCCCATAACAACAACAGTACTACTAGTAATAGTAGTAGTAGTAGTAGTAAGAGTGCAACCTTTCCCTGGCGCTGGTACCAACACCTACGCTTACACAACCCCGCCCCGCACGGCGCGTACCTGCACCTGTCCTCGACGCACGTCGTGTCATCCAGCCCGGAGCGGTTCTTGCAGTGGACGCGGGAAGGGGTGTGTGAGTTCCGCCCCATCAAGGGGACGGTGCAGAAACGGGGGCTTGTTGGTGGGAGGGTAGAGGCGGAGAGGATTCTGGGGAGTGCCAAGGAGAGGGCGGAGAACTTGATGATTGTTGATCTGATTCGGCATGACTTGGGTGGCGTGGTTGGGGCGGGGAATGTGTGGGTTAGTCAGTTGATGGAGGTGGAGGAGTTTGAGAGGGTGTGGCATTTGGTTTCGGTTGTTGCGGGGAGGTTGAGGAAGGGCCCGGGGGTTACTGCTGGGACTACTGGGACTGGGACTGTTAAGGGGCCGAGGGGGACCGATGTGTTGAGGCGGTCGTTGCCGCCTGGGTCCATGACGGGCGCGCCGAAGAAGCGGTCGTGTGAGATCTTGAAGGAGATTGAGGGCCGGCCGAGGGGGGTGTATTCGGGCGTGTTGGGGTACATGGATGTTGGTGGGGGAGGGGACTTTTCGGTTGTCATCCGCACGGCGGTGAGGGAGAGGGAGGGAGATGTGGAGGTCTGGCGGGTCGGTGCCGGCGGTGCAGTGACAGTGCAGAGTACCGAAGAAGGCGAGTTTCTCGAGATGGAAACCAAGGCGTCGAGCGTGTTGGATGCGCTGTTCAAGGGGGTGGCCCCGAGCTAAGTCTGCGGGAATGGTGTGTTTGTTTTCTTAGTGTTTACTTTTTGTGCTGTTCAGGGGTCAGGGACTCAGGGGTAGGTAAGTAACGATTCGTGTCTTGAAGGCCTCATGTTTCATAGTGTTTATTCAATCCACCGATTACCAAGTCTATTGGATTCTAGAGTAGTAAGTGTCTGTCTATGGTTATGGTAATACATTAACGCTAGACAACATTCGACGTAAAGGCCATGGCCTGCACCATCGTAATCAAAACCTCCTCGCGCCATCCCACCTCGAGCAGCGCCGGCCGGGCCAGACCCATGAGCGTGCTAGACAAGGCCCGCTCACACGTGGCCCCCTGGTGGCACTGGCCAAACACCTCGAAGCGCGGGTGCGCGGTACATGCACACGAGGTTGTCTTGGATGCCGCCATCCGTGCAGCGCACTGCTGCAGGGCGCCCCTGAGCTGGTGGACCATCTGCGTGATGAGGTGCAGGTGGATCTCGGCGACGGCCCTGGGCGGCATGGGCATCCGTATTGCGCCGACACTGATGGTGGGCATGCTAGTGGTGGTGATTTTGGTCCCGGCTTCGCACAACTCCTGCCGCAGCATCTCGACCGTCAGCTCGTAGGCATGGATCAGGCTGGCGTAGCAACCCGAGAGCAGGAGGACTGTGACGCCGTCGGGGAGCACCGGCACGGGCGGTGCGAGCGCGGGGCCCCCGAAGCTGTCCAGCAGACGGATCAGTGTCTCGCCGGCGCGGAAGGCATCCTCGATTTCCTCACGGCCCCTCGATCCGCCCCGGAGGAGCTTGACCAGAGTTGCCAGCCGCGCTTGGAGGTCGAGCAGGCGGCCCAGCATGTCGTCGTCCTCGACCAGCGGCAGCTGGGTCCGCGTATTTGAATAAGCGGTATTTGAATAAGCATCTAATACTAGTTGCTGGTCTTGCTCTTGGGCGCCTGGAGGTTTGTGACTTGGCTGCGGCAGCGAGAACCGCGGCGATCCGGGGGAGCACGGTGACGAATCGCTTGGTAAGGAGGTCGTCAGGGGCAGGGCCTCCATGAAGGAAGCCGAGATGTAGTTGCAGTCCGTCTCGCCAAACAAGTCGGCGTCGCTCAGACCAGTTGGCAGGGGCGTGTCCGGCATGGAAGCGCCGTGCAGGGACGACATGGGAGGATCTGACTCGGCCGGTGAACTTCCTACTATGTCATGTAAACACATAGTCAGTCCACAAACCCCGAGACATAGCGCCCCAATGATACTACCTACCGTTGCTTTGCGAGTCGGAAGCGGCCCGGCTCTGTCCCCTGCCGCTGCCCAAGGGCCGACCGGTCCGGCCCGGCGGACTAAAGGTACAGGCGATGCTGAGTCGAGTGCACCGGAGGCATGCGCGAGCCTCGGGCGTCCTCACGCAGCGCGTCTTCATGGCATGGCAGCGATCGCAGGCGTCCCGGTTTGGACCCATCGAGAAGACCGTGTCACGTTGCAGTTTGAACTCTGAAGCCGCGTGTTCTGTGATTACTACTAAGTAAGGTAGTGCGACGTGGCACCCCCCGTGCCCAGACCCGGGCGACGGGCAAGACAAGCATAACTTATAATTCCCCATTCATTCTGCACGTCGTTTAAAGTAAACATCTCTGTCGATCTGCATCTGCAAGGAGGACTTTCTGCCCAGCAGCTTAGCTGCTCAGGTGGTACGACATACAACTTGGGTCTTTGGGCGGCCCAGCCCCTTACACTCTACCTAGGTAGCGAGCCTATGTAGGCAACCGAATCAAGTAGCACTCCACCTCACCGGCACCTCACCTGCAGCAGGATGCCTTGGACGCGCAGGGTTCGACCGCCTGATTCATTGCACATAAGATCTACACATGACGGTGCGCCATGGGACGTGTGGATTGCGTGCCGCAACACCAATCTAACCAATACGCACACCGCTATCCCCCGTCGGTGTTTGATTCCTGAGAGACCAGGGGTCGCTGTCTCGCCTATTCCTGAGGAGTCGAGGACAGTGACAATCTCGGACTAAGGCCCGGGACTTTTGGCGCTGCGGGCTGCTTGACCAACCCCTGACCTGTCAGACTTCGATCCCTGGCCGAAGTGGAGAGTCGTCATACGTAGGTAGTAGTTGGATCGGACTCACCATGTCCATGTCTTAAACCCGTCGGGTGTCAGCCAAAAGCGAGCTGGCGGCTGCAGTGGCAGTCGAACTATGGAACGGTCCGAGGACCAGGCTGTTGTTGAGCGAATCGGAACATCGAATCGACGGCGCAGCTGGACGGCTGGAAGGGCGCCTCGCCAATCATAAGTGCCGTAGCCCGCGGTTGCAGGTCCCTGGTCGACATATATCACCGGCATGAGCCGCCCCTGAAGAAGGATGTATTAGGATGCGGGATGGGGGCGAAAGCCTCAAAGCGGAAGCTGGCTCTGCGTCAAGGACCCAAAGAGTGCCACTACCACATGTTCCGGACAGAGTATCGGCCGACAACGAGGGGGAATGCGTCAAATGCGCCATCCACAAAAGAAATCCACCGACCTCCGTGCTGACGGCATGCATAATACTGCGGTGCCTACCCAGGTACGGAGGTTGTCGGCCCCCACCCGCACCGCTGTTCGATAATGTGGGCTAGAAGCGGTGACCGGGAGAATTAGAGGCGTGGTAGTCTGCTAGGTAGTACCTCGTAGCTATCCCGAACCCTCGGAATACACAGTAGAAACCTCCCTAGGTACTTGCGTACTGCCGGCCTATTACTTTGTGTATCTGCCGAGCCAGATCCAAGGATATAAGTCCAGAGTCCAAGAGAGCCTGGAGGCACTGCCAGGCCCTTTCAGCTTTGGGACTTGGAATTCAAAACAGCACCGTCCTACGTACCTATTAGCTATCCACTACTAGTAACCATGGGCTCTATACCCGTCCCGCCCAGCGACCTTGCTGCCGAGGGCGATGCCATGCCCATCGCCATTGTTGGCATTGGCTGCCGTCTTCCGGGGGGCGCATCAGACCCCGACAAGCTCTGGGAGTTGTTGATGGAGAGGCGGTCGGCGCGGAGGGAGACACCGCAGGATCGTTTTAACATTGACGCTTTCAACCATCCCGACGCTGACAGGAATGGCACCGTGAGTGGCTTCCCCTGAATTCAAGTCTTGCCTTTCTCAACCTACTAACGCTGGCCCTAGCTGAACAACCGGGGCGGGCATTTCCTCGACGAGGACATAGCGGCCTTTGATGCACCCTTCTTTAGCATCTCGCCCGCCGAGGCCATCAGCATGGACCCAATGCAGCGTATGCTGCTCGAGGTGGTCTACGAAGCGACCGAGAACGCGGGCATCCCCATCTCGTCGCTGGCCGGCTCCAACACGAGCTGCTTCGTGGGGTGCTTCACGTCTGACTACGACCAACTCTCCAAGCGGGACCCGGAGCTGCTGCCCAAGTACCACTCCATCGGCACCGGCCAGTCCATCCTGGCGAACCGCGTGAGCTTCTGGCTCGACATGCACGGCCCCAGCGTGACGCTCGACACAGCATGCAGCAGCAGTCTCGTGGCGGTGCACCTGGCCTGCCAGAGTCTCCGGACCGGCGAGAGCAGCGCCGCCATCGTGGGCGCCACCAACGCCATCCTGAGCCCCGACATCCAGATCGGCATGACCAACCTGCACTTCCTCAGCCCGGACTCGACATGCTACACGTTCGACTCGCGCGCCAACGGCTACGCACGCGGCGAAGGCATGGCCGCCCTGGTCCTGAAACCGCTGAAGGACGCCCTCCGGGACGGCGACACTGTCCGGGCCGTCATCAGGGGCACAGCCGTCAACTCCAACGGCAAGACGCCCGGCATCACCATGCCCTCGCGCGACGCCCAGGTCTCGCTGATCCGCGCCGCCTACGCGCAGGCCGGCTGCGATCCCGCTGTGACGGGCTACTTCGAGGCACACGGCACAGGCACGCCCGCGGGCGACCCCATCGAGGCCAGCGCCATCGGCGAGGCTCTGGGTAGGCACCGCAAGGAGAGTGGCGAGGACGGCAAGCTCTTTGTCGGCAGCATCAAGACCAACATCGGCCACCTCGAGGGCGCGAGCGGGCTCGCGGGGCTGATCAAGGCGGTCCGCAGTCTGGAAGAGGGCGTCATCGCGCCCAACATCTGGTTCGAGAAGGGGAACCCGGCCATCGACTTTGACGGCTGGCGCATCCGGGTGCCGACAGAAGCCACCCCCTGGCCCGTGGCTGGCCTGCGGAGAGCGAGCATCAACGGCTTTGGGTACGGAGGGACAAACGCCCATGTCATTGTCGACGACACGTACCATTACCTCGCCGAGAGGGGGCTGCAGGGGAACCACCGCACCCGCCCGTCCCTGTCCGGCGGACCGGCATCGGGGACATTATCCCCCCCTCAACAAGACCGACCGCCCCTGATTTTCTATCTGTCAGCCCACGAGCAGGAAGCCGTGGCAAATCAGGCCAAGTCCTTTGCCGACTACCTCGCTCGCTCTGATGGTGACATTTCAGAGGGACCTGGCTTGGAGGACCTGGCTTTCACTCTGTGTGAACGCCGGACAAAGCTGGAGTTTGCCACCACCGTCGTCGCTTCATCCCGATCAGAACTGATCGAAAGCCTGAAATCGGCCCCGGATGCCGTGCGGCGCGCCACGTCGGCCACGCCCAGCATCGGCTTCGTCTTTACCGGCCAGGGTGCTCAATGGTGGGCCATGGGAAGGGAGCTCATGCAGTACCCGGTCTTTGCCCAGACCATGGCAGCGTGTGAGGAGGCCGTCCGGTCCTGCGGCGCGTCCTGGTCGTTACTCGGTAGGTTCTAGGCCGCTTCTCTACGAGTAGGACCCCCCAATAAACTAACATTGACCGTCACAGATGAACTGCTCAAAGACCAAAAGTCGTCTCGCATCAGCCAGGCCGAGATCTCGCAGCCGATATGCACGGCACTCCAGCTCGCGCTTATCGATCTGTATGCTTCGTGGGACATTGTGCCCACGCGCGTCGTCGGCCACTCGAGCGGCGAGATCGCGGCCGCCTATGCCAGCGGAGCGCTGCCCCTCGCGTCAGCCATGAGCGTGGCCTACTTCCGGGGCCTGTTGTCGTCCAACGTCAAGGCCATGGGCTTCGACGGCGGCATGCTCGCTGCCGGCCTGTCCGAGGCCGACGCAGCCCAGGAGATCGAGGCCATGGGCGACGCCTCGGGCAAGATTGTCGTGGCGTGCGTCAACAGCCCCCGGACCGTCACCCTCTCCGGGGACCGGTCGGCCGTCGCGCAGATGCAGACGCGCCTGACGGCCAAGAATGTCTTTGCGCGCAAGCTCCAGGTCGACACGGCGTACCACTCGCACCACATGCTTGCGCTCTCGGAGGCGTACCGGCTCCGCATGGCCGGCCTCGAGGTGGTGCCGTGGGCGAAGCGGAACCACCAGGTGACCATGTTCTCCTCGCTGACAGGGCGAGTAGTGACGGCCGAGGACGACCTCTCGGCGGACTACTGGGTGGACAACATGGTGTCCCGCGTGCGCTTCTCCGATGCCCTGACAGCGTTGTGTACCGAGGAGAACAACAACAACAACAACAGCACAGAGACAGTCGACATGTTGGTCGAACTCGGCCCGCACTCAGTCCTAGCCGGCCCCGTCAAACAAACCCTCGACAGCCTCCGCAGCAGCAGCCCGGACCACGAAAAGGGCCCCCCCATCCAATACCTCTCCGCCCTCCTCCGCGGCAAAGACGCGGCCATCTCAGCCCTCACCACCGCCGCCTCGCTCTCCACGCACGGCTACCCAACCAACCTCCACGCGGCCAACTTCCCCCTCCACCACCCCCTCCCCTTTAAGTCATCTTCTTTGTTAAAAGTAGTCCCCAACCTCCCCACCTACCCCTGGAACCGCGCGCGCACGTACTGGGCCGAGTCGCGCCTCAGCCGCGCCTACCGGTTCCGCCACGCGGCGCGCACCGACATCCTGGGCGCGCCGGCGCACGACTGGAACCCGATCGAGCCGCGGTGGCGCAACTTTGTGCGCCTGGCCGAGCAGCCGTGGGTTGGGGGGCATGTGGTGCAGGGCGCGGTTGTGTATCCCGCGGCGGGGTTTTGTTGTATGGCGCTGCAGGCGGCGGGGCAGATGTATACCCTGAACAAGGAAGGGGGTGGTGTGGTGGCTGAGTATCGGGTTCGTGACCTTGCCATCTCGCGCGCGCTGGTGGTGCCGCAGACCGAGGAGGGGGTCGAGGTGGTGCTGTCGATGCGGCCGGCGCCTACGAGCAGTGTGGGGTCGTCGGATCGCTGGAGCGAGTTTCGGGTTTTTAGCTATGTCGAGGCGGACGGGTGGGCCGAGCACTGCCGCGGGTTGGTGTCGGTTGTGGAGGAGGAGGAGGAGGACGGGAAGGCTTTGGCGATGGCGACGACGACGACGACGACGACGACGACGACGGTGGACACGGAAGGTTGGACGGCAGCCGGCAAGACGAGTATTGCTTCGGACGAGCTCTACGCGGCTCTCGACGCCGCCGGCCTGACGTATGGCCCTGAGTTTCAGGGGATTGTGGACATGGCGGCTGGGAAAGGGGGTCAGGCTGTCGGGACCGTCCAGGTGACGGATACGCCCAGCGTGATGCCCAAGGGCTTTGAGTTTGACCGCCTGATCCACCCCGCGACCATGGACGCCTTCTTGCAGATGAGCATCGCCGCGCTCAGCGATGGGGACTTGAAGCGTCTGACGCAGCCCTATGTGCCGGTCTTGATCGAGGAGATCACCGTTTCGGGGCAGATATCAGCGGCCGTCGGCCACCGATTCCACGTGGCCGCCGAAGCCAAGCCGCACGGCTTCCGCGAGGTGCGCGCCAGCGTATCGGCCGTGGGAGAGGGCAACGGCAACGGGGGGGTTGTGCGCATGCGAGGCATCAAGTGTGTCGCCATTGCGTCGTTGGCGACAGAGGATCCCAGCGCCGCCAGCGGGCCTAAGAAGCATTGTACCACCGTTGTCTGGGAGCCCGACGTCGACCTCCTCAACCGAGAAAGGCTGGACGGGGTTCTGCAGGCGAGTGTTCCGCTGGGCGGGCCCCGGCGTCTGCGGGACTTTGAGCTGCTCGCATACTACTTCTTCGACCGTGTCCTGAACGAGGTGGACGAGACCGAAGTAGACGGCATGCAGCCTCACCACCGCAAGTTCTTCCGCTACATGCAGCATCAGCGGCATCTTGTGCGCTCCCACCAGCACGAGCAGCAGACCGACGAGTGGGAGAAGCTGGACGATCCGGCCGTCGCCTCCCGGATCAAGCACCTGATCGAGAGCTTGTCAGAGGACGCCGACTATGAGGGACGCATGTTTGTCCGCATGGGCGAGGCGCTGACCTCGGTGCTGCGTCAGGAGGTAGATGCGCTGGGGTTGATGATGAACGACAACCTGTTGTACGACTACTACACGGTCGGCCTGGGCACCATGTCGACATACCCGCAAGTGTCGCGGTACATCACGCTGCTCTCGCACAAGTACCCCGACCTCGACTACCTCGAGATCGGCGCGGGCACGGGCGGCTGCACAACACCAGTCCTCCAGGCCCTGGGGGGCACCGACCGGCGTGAGTATGCGCGGGCCAAGTCGTACACGTACACGGACATCTCGACGGGCTTCTTTGAGCAGGCCGCCGACAAGTTCAGCCGCTGGTCCGACATGGTCGAGTTCCGGAAGCTGGACATTGAGCAGGACCCGGACAGCCAGGGCTACCAAGACCAGCGGTTCGACGTGATTGTGGCCGCCAACGTGCTGCACGCCACCTACGACATTGACAAGACCATCGCCAACGTCCGCAAGCTGCTCCGCCCGGGCGGCAAGCTGATCCTCCTCGACATGACGCACCCGCTGCTCTCGGTGGCGCTGATCTTTGGCAACCTGTCCGGGTGGTGGAACTGCACCGAGCCGTGGCGCGAGTACGGGCCCCTGCTCGACGAGGGCCAGTGGCGGGAGGTGCTGCAGAGGCATGACTTTACCGACCTCCAGGCCAGCTCGCCCGACGTGCTCGAGCCGTTGGAGGAGGGCACGCGGGTGATAATCGCCAGCGCTGTTGCTCCCGAGAGCAGCCCACCTACGACGCTGCTGCTGTCCCGGACCACGCTGCTTGTAGGATCCGGCACCGCTGCGCGGGAGAGTGATGTCGTGGAGGCGACCAGGTCGGAGCTGGTCAGGGCTGGGGTCGAAACCGAGATCTCTACTCTGCAGCAGCTCGGCGGCAGTCAAAACACAAGCCTTGCCGGGACCGCCATCATCAGCTTTGTCGAGCTCGACGAGCCTTTCCTGCCCAACATCTCCCCCGACGACTTCGCCGCGCTGAAGCACGTCATCCAAGAATCCGCCGGGCTCGTCTGGGTCACGCGCGGCGGGACAGCCACAGCCGGCACCCGCCCTGAGCTCTCCCTCTTCCTGGGGCTAGCACGGTCTCTGCGCGCAGAGCGGGAGGGCACCCCCTGCGTGACAGTCGACCTGGCGGCCGCGCCCCAACTCCCCAGCCACGACGCGGCCGCGCTCATCATCCGCGTGGCCCAGCAGAGCTTCAACAACAACCAAGACACCACTACACTGAAAAAAACCGACCGCGAGTTCTCCGAAACCTCGGGCCTCCTCCACATCAAGCGCGCCATCCAAGACACGCGCCTCAACCGCTTCATCGCCACCCGCACCACCCCTCACCAAAACAACCAACCCCCCCAACTCCAAGACCTCACCCTCACCCCCCACCCCCTGAAACTACCCCCCCAATCCATCGGCACCCTCGACACCCTCCTCTTCCACCCCGACCCAACCTTCACCACCACCCCCAACCCCCCCCCAGGGTACGTCGACATCACCCTGCACGCGGCCGGCCTCAACTTCCGCGACATCCTGATAACCCTCGGCGACGTAGTCGACACCTACCTAGGCAACGAATGCTCTGGCATCGTGTCACGCGTCGGCGCGGACGTGACCCACCTCGCCGTGGGCGACCGCGTCGCGGCGTGGTGTCTGGGGTCGTTCGGCACGACGGTGCGGAACCCGGCGTGGGCGGTGCAGCGCATCATTCCCGAAGAGATGGGGTTTGCGGCGGCCGCGGCGCTGCCGTTGGTTGGGGTCACGGCGTATTATGGGCTGCTGGAGGTGGGGAGGTTGAAAAGGGGGGAAAGGGTGCTGGTGCATGCGGCGGCCGGAGGGGTTGGGCAGATGGCGGTGCAGATTGCCAAGATGGTGGGGGCTGAGGTTTGGGTTACGGTTGGGTCCGAGGGGAAGAGGAGGTTGATGGTGGAGGAATATAAAATTCCGGAGGAGAGGGTGTTTTCGAGTCGTGATAAGGGGTTTGCTGACGGGGTGAGGAAGGGGACCGGCGGGAGGGGCGTGGATGTGGTGCTGAACAGTCTCGCGGGCGAGTTGCTGCAGGAGACGTGGAGGGTGGTGGCGCCGTTTGGGCGCTTTGTCGAGATTGGGAAGCGCGATATCGACCGCAACGCGCGCCTAGAGATGGCGCCGTTTGCGAGGAATGTGACCTTCACGTCGGTCGACGTCACGGTGCTCTTCCGGCAGGACCCGAAGCTGGCGGGCGACATCTTTGCCAAGGTCATGGAGCTCGTCGCGGCGGGCCATGTGAAGGAGGCCACGCCGTTGCTGGTGCAGCCCTTCTCCAAGATGCAGGACTCGATGGCCTTGATGCAGGCCGGCAAGCACATGGGCAAGATCGTGCTCGAGCCCCGGGCCGGGGATCTGGTGCCCGTCCTCCCCAAGGTGCCGGACCGTCTTGTCCTCCCCGCCGACGCATCCTATCTCCTGGCCGGCGGGCTCGGCGGGCTGGGCCGGAGCATCTCGCGGTGGATGGTCCGCCACGGGGCGCGGAATCTCATCTACGTGTCCCGCAGCGGCACATCCTCCTCCCCCGAAGCGGCCAAGCTCATCGACGAGCTGCACGCTGCCGGCGTCCGCACCGAGATTCTCGCGTGCGACATCACAGACGAGGACCATCTCTCCCAACTCCTCGCGGGCGCGCTCCAGACCATGCCCCCAATCCGCGGCGTGATCCAGGGCGCCATGGTGCTCAAAGACCAAATCTTCGCCAACATGTCCTTCGACACCTTCGTCAACACGACCCGGCCCAAGGTGCAAGGCTCCTGGGCGCTCCACCGCGCGACGCTCCAGCAACCGCTCGACTTCTTCGTGCTCATGTCGTCAGCCGCCAGCTTCGTCGGCAACGCGGGCCAGGCCAACTACGCGGCCGGGTGCGCCTACCAGGTCGCGCTGGCGGCCCACCGCCGCAACACGCTCCACCTGCCCGCCACCACCATCGACATCGGCAAGGTGACGGGCGTGGGCTTCGTGGCCGAGAACGCGGGCACCGTGTCGGAGCAGAACCTCGTCAAGCTGGGCATGCTCGACATCCAGGAGGACGAGCTGCTCGCCATGCTGGAGATGGCCATGCTGGACCGTCGCGCCGAGGACATATCCATCCCCAACGGCCACATCGTCACGGGCGTGCACTCCACCAACGCCGCCGACGGCGCCGGCGAGGAGGAGCTGCCCTTCTGGGGCCGCGACCCAGTCTTTTCGCACATGGACTTTGTGCGGCCGCATCTGCGACAGGGCAAGGGCAAGGACCCCAACGGGCAGCAGCAGCAGCAGCAACAACAACCGCTTCCGGCGTTGCTGGGCGAGGCCAAGTCGCTAGGCGAGGCCGAGGTGGGCGTGCTCGAGGCGCTGCTGCGCAAGCTGGCGCGGTCGTTGCTGATGCGGCGCGAGGATATCGACGTCAAGAAGCCCACGGGCGCGTACGGCGTCGACTCGCTGGTGGCGGTCGAGCTGAGGAACTGGTTCTCGCGGGAGGCGAGGGTCGAGGTGCCCGTGTTTGAGATCCTGCAGGCGTCGTCGCTGGCCGCGTTGGCCAAGAAGGTTGCGGGGAGGTCGCCGCTGTTGAAACTGCTTAGTACCAGTTAAAAGGGGGGTGGAGGAATCACTTGGAGGAGTGGTTAGTACATAGTTAGTAGTGGAGTTTCTGTACGGGAGAACGTAGAATTCATTCCTTGTAGTCCCTAAATCTTGGATTCCGTGCTGTCGCTGCCCATCATGCTTCAATCCGTCAACCCAAAACCGCCATTAGTAGTGAGTAAGTATTAAACGTCCACACCCTGCACATTACAACCACAACAACCACCTCACCCCCCGGACCACCCCCCTCCCCAGCCCCGTCACGACCCGCGCAATCATGACCAGAAACCAAACATACCACATACACCCGACCAGCACCCACTCCACCACCAGCCACCCGGCCCGTCTCACCCACCTAAACCGCCGCCGACGCCGCCTCGACAGCTTGTCCATGGCGTCCACGACCCTCTTCACCTTCAGCCGCTGCCCGACAACCAGGTCATGGCTCGCCTCGTCGGCCGCGTCGGCCGCCGCCCGAGTCAAGTCTGTCAGTTCGCCGGCTACCTTGTTGCGCAACGACTCCACCCGGTAGAGGAGCGTTGGGGCTGTCTCGGAGCTGAACCGGGACGACAACGAGTTGAAGTGCGAGGTCGAGGTTTGGATTGACGAAGCCAGGGTGCTGGCCGCGATCGGGTAGATGTCTGTCTGGGCGAGCGGCGTAGTGAGGAGCCGTTGCTGCGTTGCTGTGTCCGGGGCGAGGCCGGCGATTCCCTGCCAGGTCAACAACGGCTTTGGAGGGTTGGGGCGATTAGATTGCGCCGCCGCGGTTGGGATGGCTGGCGTGGGGAGCAGCTTGCGCGTGTTGGCGCGCCGGTCCATTTCCATGGCGTGGACGCCCGTGCTGAGCAGGAGAGCGCGGAGACGGGCGATTTCGCGCTTTGATACCGACACCAAGTGGGTTGGGGGTGTGCTGCGAGCGTTAAGGGACCACTGGCGGTGTCTGGAGGATGTGGCTGGGCCATGTGGAAGAGTAAGCGCCGCGTCAAGACGGGCTGCGGCCGCGCGTATGGCATCCCGGTCGGGTTGCGACTCCGTGTCCGATCCGACGGGATCGTGCTGACGCACCAGCACCGGAGGCGGCGATGTGCTTGGAGACGCGTTCTGGACGTCAATTCTGGGCGGCTTGAGCAGATCGAACCTCGAAGACCTTCGACTAATTGGCCTTGATGGCGGGTGCTGGAGGTGGCCCGACGTCGCGTAGTCGGGCATAAATTGGGGTGCCTCGAGAAGGTTCTTTCCGTCTTGCTCGGATAGGCTCCGGCCATGGCGGGGGCGTCGCGATCTCCCCCTGGACTCGGCGTCCGAGTCGTCCGAGGATGTGCTGGAGGAGTCATCGCCGCCGCCCTCCTTCCGCCAGATCATGTCGCTAACCTTGGACACGCCGCTGCGCAGGACAGTATCGATGCGCGGGCCGCGGAGCAGCGATCGGAAACTGATACCGCCATCTTCTCCACGCAGCTTGGCGCCGCTGAGACTCTTGTGTGCCCGGTGGCCCAAGATCCGCTCGCCCATCGGGCTTATCGAGGGCCTCCGCTGCGGTGACGAGACGCCGCTTCCAGCCGTGTCCGGAGTCCCAATCCAGCTTTCAAAGGGAGGGCTCGTCAAAGTGGAAGTGGCATCCTCTCCAGCAGGGTGCGCATCTGGGTTGCGTTCCTTGCTACGGTCGCGAAAGATGCTCTTTACCCTCGTCAGCGGATTTCGATGCGGCGAGCTTGGTCTACTGGACATGGGTGACAGGTCCAAGCCAATCGCCGGAACCAGGCCAATGTCCCGGGTTGGCCGCATGTTCGGGGAGTTTGGTCGCGATGTATCGTCGTCAACTGAGAACCGTCTGCTCCCCGGAACCTCCAGGCTAGTCCGCCCGGTAGTTTGTGGCGGCGGAGAGCGCGGCAGCGGCAGCGGCTTCAACCGGGGCCCTCTGACCTCGGCTTCGCTTTGCTCTGCGTGTAAGTCGGCGCGTTGGCGAGTGTTGGCATCCTGGAATGAAAGCGGCTCTCGCTCTGGCGTCATTGGGGCAGGCTTCATCCGTTGAGCGTCGTGGTCGTAGAGCGGATGTGATTCGGCGGTTCTCTGCTCCTGGGCAATCATTTCCTCCATCTGCTTCTCCAGGACGGATCTGACGGTGCTGGCCGGAACACCGCCCTTCGTCCGCCGCCTACGATCGCTATCCGTGTCGGACGACTCGGACAACGACCCCCGGTGGAGGCGAAGCAGGTCACGGTTGGTGACTGAGCTACTATGTCGATGATGCGAGCCCTTGAGCGCCCGAAACTTCTGTTGGGCTCGGTCCCTCGCTACGCTGAGGACATGTTCGTGTTCATTTTTGGGTGGCGGCGGCGGGTCCGGGGTGGTCTTCTCGCTAGACGTGCGTGCCTCGAACGAACCATTGGCTGAACCCGGGGTAGCCAGCCGCGGCATCTCGTCGTGGGATATGGGTCGAGGAATGTCTAGGCCCTGGGGGAAGACACGCCTCCAGTGGCGATCCTCAACCAGCTTCTTGTTATCGTCAAGTTCGAGCCAGTACACATCGGCTAGCATGTCCGCCGGGTCAATCACCCAATCCACTCGAGGCCGCTTGGGCTTCGTCACGGCTGCCGTCCTCGGGTTCGTCGATGGTGGAGAAGCTTGCAGCGCTGCCGTCTGAGCACTCGTAAACGGAGGTAGAGGAGGGTTCCCTGGTAGGCAAGCCTGTCCTGTGGCCACCCACTTAGCCACGTCGTCTATCCAGTCGGACACTTTCATGACATCGTCGAAGCCCTGCTCCTCGCCATCAATGGTCCTCCTCTCGCGAGCCCGTACTTTGCGATTCCGCACGTATTGTAGCGGGTTATACGGGCGCCCAATCTTTGCCTCGGGTTCGTTGGTCGACGACACCCTTGACACCGGGGCCGAGCCGTTTGGCGTGACCGGGGGGGTGGCAGCCCAGGAGGTTCTCGCTGTCGGATCAGGCTCTAATGGGGCAACTAATTCGAGAACCCTCCTGTACTGTGCCATCAGGTCGAGGTATTCCTTGGCCTTTTGAGCCCTTGCTAACGTGGACTGCGAAAAGTGATAGCGATAGGTGGCCCCAGACTCAAACGCAGGCTGTAAAGGTGTGAAAACCCTCCCACCTGGTATCCTTGGCGACCGGTCGGGCCTGGGCGAGACGGTACGCGACACCTTTCTTTGTTGTTGGAGATGGTATCTGAGGCTCCCCCCGGGCGCATTGTCGGGAAGGGGTGCCAGTCTCGGAGGAGTCGGCTGCGAGATGTTCCTCCGAGAGGCCAGCCGTCGAGACTCGCTCAGGTTCAAGGCCATGTTCACGATCTGGGCCGACTCCATGTCGAGTTGGGCGATGCTCGTGCTGGGAGAGGAGCCGACAGCAGTGTCGCCGGCCAGAGAATCTCGTTTTGTGACGGTAGTCGAAGCCGAGCTTTCCTCGGGAAGCCCGCTTGGCCTTGCCAGATCAGGCCCTGCGCCTTGTATGCTACCCGAGGACGCCCTCGACGAGGACCTTTGCGGTCCATGCTGGGCGGCGGTGCCCTTGTGTGTGTGTTGCTCGATAGATCTCCGTTGGCGCTTCTCTGGAGTGTGTGTCTGCGCGTCTCGGGTGCGGCGGGTAGAAGAGTTGTGGCGGTTCAGCAGGGGGTCGGCGAGGAGGAAGCTGCCGCTTGAGCGATGCTTGTGGGCGCGATGGACGCCTGCCGAGAGTCGGTTCTCGGCATGGCTGCGGTTGTCGGGGTTCGATTGTGGTGTCTGGCCCTGTAGTTCGAGGGCGGGAGACGAGGGGGCTGCGGTGCTCAAAAGGGTGCTGTCGGGTGTGTCGGTCTGGCGGTAGGGCGAGCTGGAGAGTCGCGCGGCGCGTTGCAGGCCGAGGGTTGGGGGCGGCGGACTGGCATCTTGGTCCATCATTGCGCTGCCCGTCGATGCCTCCGGGCTCGGCCTTTACAGACGTTTGCTAGGTCCGATGCATCGTCGGGAGCGGCTGGCTGGTCTGGGCTGGTCGTTGGTCGCTGGCCTGCGATGGATGGCTAGGGAACCATGTGAAGTGTGATGTCAGGAGGCGGTTGCTGCGTGGTCGCATTCGCTCGGGCTTTGCACTGCAAGCTCGGGGCAGGGACACGGGACACGGGACCCTGGCCGGGACCCTGGACCGCTGTCGCTGCCCCTGCGAAATTTTCGGCTCGTCGGTGAGCAGGATCCTCTACCTAGGTAATTGGACAAGAACCCACTGTTACCCGCTAACGCGCGGGGAGCTGCTGCTGTCAGCACCTTAAACAGAAGCAGTTGTGAGCCACGCAGGCTAGAATCCACGATTCCACATGCATGCTTCAAGCAGCCTTCGGTTTGATTCACAGCTCTTGCATTCGGGGCTGCTTGTTCCTAACAATTAGGATTATCAAGGGATCTCGTCGACTTGAACATCGTAAGTACGTCGACACTGTACTTAAAGAAGAGCTCGGTCCTATGTATGTTGGGCTCTCGTCCTGTGCTATCCCCGTTTAGTTATTCGCCATGGCTCGGCTCTACAGCGACCTCGACGACGAGATCGGCCAATTTTTTTCGCAGGCATCTACCACCAGGGCAGAATGCGACGATCTGGCCCGCACGATGTTTGGAGGGCTGGTCGAGCCTGTTTTGGTCCAAGGGGCGACTAGCTATACGGTGGTGGTAGGGCTAAATCGCGAGAAGATCGTCCAGTTCCGAAACATGGACGTCCGGCTAGATATGAGAATGTTGGACCTGGCTAGACAGGTTCATGGAGAAGTTGTTCCTGTAGGTGCTGCCCTGGGCCAAATTGGCAACGACGGGCAACGACAGCTCGCAATATACGTGATGGACAGACTCCCGGGAGACAACTACGCCATGGTGCGCACCTCTCTAGCGGAGGAACCCCAAAGCCAGCTGGCCGCCGTACACAGCCTCGCGAGGTTCGCCGAGACTCTGCATTGACTTCTTTGCTCTGGGTTGGCTGACAATATGAAACAAGCTTCTTTGCGCAGGCCTGGCGCAGGCCGGTGGCTCTAGACCGGTGTGCTCTCTCAACCATTGTTACCGAGTTCTCTAGCAGGCTCGACGACGTCTCTTCCTCCAGCATTCTCGCCGCTCGCTTCCGGCCAGCCCTCGACGAAGTGAGAAAGCATCTGCCGACACTCGTTTCTGGAGATTTTCCACTGGCGCTCACTCACAGCGACCTCAACGAGCTGAATATCCTCGTTGACGGCGGCAGCGGCATTATCACAGGGGTCATCGACTGGACTGACGCGGGCATCCAGCCCTTCGGTCTCACCCTGTACGTGCTAGAAAAATTTATTGGCAGCATGGGCCGTGACGGATGGGTCTACCTCGACAACGCCGGCGCGCTGAGGGATGAGTTCTGGAAGGCATTCGCCCACTACGCTGGGCAGGTGTCCCACTCACAGATGAAGAGTATGAAGGTTGCGAGAAAGGCGGGATATCTTCTCCGGTACGGAACATTCTACAGCACTGGGCACAAGGGAGTTGTGGGGATCGAGAGCATGAGTATCGAAAAGAGACGTCTGTATCTTGAGGCAATTGTATAAGGCAGCCTCGCTGGTGGTGATCTGCGCGAGAGGAGGGCGTGTGTGATTGCCTGCATCCCACCCCCTCCAACTTACCCCACATTTGGATCACCCATGACAACCCAACCAAAACCTCGCGTTCCCTTAACTACTCCGTACTGACACCGCAACCACGACCTGGACAGCAAAGCAGAACAGCGCGACGGTAACAACCATCTGTTTAGCCCATATGCACTCGCATCATGCCCTAAACGCGTCCGTCGAGGCCTGGATTGACCATATCATCAAGGCCGGCGGCCAGACCGTCATTATGCCTGACGGACCCGATTCATTGCCGACCACAGAGCCAGCTGTCACGCCGAGGCAGGCAAACAAGCGACAGCGCCAGGCTAGCACGGACTTCCACAACGATGATCTGGAGACGACGCTGCGTCCTCCACTTCTATATACGTTATCAACCTCCTGTATGCCAGTTCCCTTCCTGCGTCGCCGCTCCAGCATTGACGATCGTCCGCATCCAGATCGAGGTCAGAGCCGAAACAGCCTTAGCGAGGTCCAATCCACCAGCACCGCCAACACCAATGGCACATCGCGATCGGGAAGAAGCAGCCCTCGCAAGAAAGAGGTAGCGCTTCGCCGCACCCTCGACTGGCCCGTCGCCCGCGTCAACGTCACCGAACTCAAGTCGATCCCGGCCATGTTGGAAAGCTTGGCACTCGATCTGAAAAGAATCGCTGACGGCAGGCAATCTCTGATCCCCGACATATTTCGGGTGAGATAGAGACATTCCCACTCCTCACTTTCACCCGCTGCAACTCGGCACTGACGTCTTGCGCAATACAGGCATCCATAAGCGTCGACGCTAGCTTTCTCGACTAGCCGTACCCCGACTGGTTCTATACTACGAGCGACGAACACGAGGATCTAAGTACGGTACATCGTCAGATACGGAGGATCTACCGGAATAGTCTGAAGTATAAGGATAAGATAGAATATAAGCCCGCCTAGAACGATCTAGTATATTGCCGCGTCCTAAAGGAAGCTCTCGAGGGCTAAGATACTGTAGACTTCCGGAACATCACGCTCTACCGTACGTTTAAGTTATTCTACGATAACGACCCTACGCTACGGGAGAACAAGGTTAACTACAGCATCTTTCTCCAGCCGGCTCGAAGAGGCGACGGGCTCTCCGAACGCCTCTTAGACCTCGCGAACGAGGGTATCGACCTTACCCACTTCACCCTCAGCGACTTCGCCCCGACCCCGCTAGCTATTAGCATCGAGACTAAAACTCTTTAGGTTAAGCCGATCGAGGGTTCCGTACAGCTCGCCAACTGGGTACGCGCCCACTTCCGATAGCTCGCCAGGGTCGTCGAGCGCCGTAGCTACGACCCGGGTTACCAACCGCCTATCCTACCCATTATATACGTCTGCGGTAACATCTAGCGAGTGGACTTTGCGTATCGCTGGGATAGAAAGACTATAATATACGAGGGGATAAGTGTCGGCGACACGTACACCGTGTACAGATGTTATCAGGTCTATACGGCCATTCGGCGGCTTGCTACTTGGGTTAAGGAAGACTTCCGGAGATGGTGGTTGAGGGTCATAGAGCTGCCTACGCCGCCTAAGAACGCTCCATTGTCGGCGCTCTCTACCCAAGGGTGACTATGTCACCATTCGCGAGACGCGCTCGTGATGCAGAGTTGTAGATAAGACGAACTCGGATGCTTAGAATTGGTGTAGGAGGTAGAAAGTTCGCGGCATGGTGTTGATGTGATTGTGTCTTGCCGCCTCGTTCAGCACTTGGCTGCTATGCCGATCAAGATGTAAGATCATCGTGTGGAAACTATCTTGAATCCGCGCTAGCACTTCTGCCTCGCGTCGAAGAACCGCTACGATCTCGGTATGGTCTCCTTGTTGACGCCGAGGTAGTGGGACAACAGCTCAGCCTATCTATCGGGCAAGCCCGGCTCCGTGGTGCGGCGTTCCCCAGGAAGGCGATACACTGGAGCTGTCGCTCTGGTCAGTCTCTCGATCGAACCAAGGTCTACTGCCTGCAAGTATCAGCGCAGTACACCGGAATCGAAGCAGGGATCATACATCCTCGCACACCAGGCCGAGGTGCAGACCAGAGATAAACGAAAGTTCTGCCCGTCACCGGTTCGGAATTGCGTCTTCGACCGCATCATCGCCTACATGCAGCACTTTGGGTTGAGGTTTAAATGGACTGATCGGCACAGCGTGAAGCAGCGCGTACCAGCGGACGACATCATGCAAGCTTCAAACGCAGCCTTCGGGTTGAATCGCAGCTCTTGCATCAGGGGCTGCTTGTTTCTAACAATTGGGATTATTAAGGTATCTCATCGACATCTCTCTCTAGCGGCCCAAACAAAGTCGGCAACTCCTCCCACAGCAGGCAGCCTGGTGGACATCTCTCCAGATTGCCATCAGCTCCCCGTACACCACTAACTCTTGCAGATCCGGCACGCCACCACATTACAGTCGACGCACACAAGCGCCCTTTTTCTCCGGACCACTCCGCAAAACACACATCTCTCGTGGCCCCACGTCCTCCCCCAGTTCCACACGGGGTGAGCACACAAGACAGGAGCATCCGGCGTCTGTTGCCCAAACCCTCCTCCATCCCCAGGGGCTGCCTCCCCGCGATCCTCCCAATCCCGTTCCCGAACCTCCTGCTCCGCCCTCGCCTTCTTCGCTTCCTCCTCCGCCTCCAGTCTCTGTTGACGAAGCCGTTCCCCAGCTGCTTCCTCCCGCAGGTCGTGGACCCAACCTTCCAGCATCCCCTTGAGCTCTTGCTCCCACGCAGGCAACCGGCTCGCTTCTTCCTCTTGTCGGCGCCGTTCCCTATCTGCCTCCAGTTCCTGACGCTCCCTGTCTGCTTGCTCCTGACGCTCCCTGGCTGCTTTCTTCTGCTGCTTCCGCTCCCGGTGTGCTGCCTTCTTGCACGCCCGGCCCCTCCCCCTCTGGAGAAACCGTAATCCAAGCATCATCCACCCTTCGATGATTTTTTTCAGGCAGGCGTCCCACTCGGCGCGTGCCTGTGCCCGTTCCTGTGCCCGTTCCTGTTCCCGTTCCTGTGCCTCCGCCTGTGCCTTCGCCTGTGACTGCTCCTCGTCCTTGCGTAGTTTCTCCAGTCCTTCTCGGTACGCTTCTCGCCGGGCCCGTATATACCCACAGTGGGCATTGTATCTGGCGCGCGTGTTTTTGTTCTTTAGGCAGTCGTAAGCTTCCCGGATCTTTGGCCAGGGTTAGCTGACACTCTTTAGTCACTGGGTGGGTATGTTGACGACAGTGACAACGCAACTTACTTACCTTGCGAAACTCATCGGCATCGATCGTCGTTCCCGGTGCCTTCTTGTCCGGGTGGACCAACTTGGCCAGCTTGAACCAGGCCGACTTGATCTCACGAGAACTCGCATCTTGGGAGATGCCCAGGGCTGCATAGTAGTCTGCGACCTCGGGCTGGAGCAGGTCGGGCGGGCCCATCTTTTGAGTTGTTGTGACGAGAACGAGAGCGCGGCTTCAGTTGCGTGAAAGCCATGGAGGGCGGCAGCCCAGGCTTATTTTATGTCCATCCGGAGAGTCCCAACGAATGAGCGTCCCAACGAACAACCGTTCAAACGGAAGCCTCGGAGCGGGTACGTCAAGGGTAGGTATTGACCCTCGAGTCTCTCTATTGGGTTCATCCGTTTGTTCGGTGTGTAACGTTTACGCATCTGCCCGGTCCCGGCCCTTGGGGCGTCGCCAATGATAGACCGATGTAGTGTTTGCGAGGCCCCAGGACAGCATTCTTCCTCGAGGATGCAGAGAGCCAGGCAGATCCGGGGTGCGTCAGGCATAGTTTCGCCTCCTGCATGACCGACCACTGGGTCATCATGTTCTGCAGGAGGCCGGTGATAATCTCCTGTGAGGCAAACGGGTTTGGCCTGTGACTTGAAACTGTGAGCTGAATTAGAAAATACTTGATTACTCAAAACGCGAGCCGGGCAAGACGGCGACAGAGGAACAAAGTAGCTTGGTGCTTGAGCGGAACTTCGACACGGGGATGTGTCCATGCTGCTGTCACGGTGTGGCCATTCGCGCTTGGGGTGCACAGTGCGGCCCTTTATATAGAAGCTCTCCATCTCCCAATCTCAACGCCCCCCCCTCCAACCCGGGTTGACCGCAACCCGGTTTGGATGCGGCGGGGGGGGGCACTTACTCCCCGCGCCCCCCCGGAGGGCGCGGGTTCGAGACGGAGTAAAACCCCGACGGGGGTTTTCGTAGCCGGCTACCTCGACTCGACGGGGTCGGGTTAGCCGGTGAGCTTTTTGTATTTTTCACCTCCTCTTTTTTCCTTTATAGGTTTTCCGTCCTCGGCGTCGTCATTCCTTTGAAAATACTTAGATAGGTAGGTAACTTCCCTCTACGAAACCTTAAGGAAAGGCGGCGGACGAGGCGTTAGTAGAGCATAGGTAGTTGATAGAGCGATTTAGCAGCGGCATTTGCAACGAAAGAAAATTTCCAAGTGAGTCCATAGGCCCATCCTCTTGTAGGAGTCCCTATTTCAAATCCGGGCTGCACATCTACTAGTAATCGTTATACTTTTTTCTTCCTTTGTTTTTGATTATTTATTGTTTACCTAAGATTGTTCCTCCCGTTTCCCCTGTTCCTCCCGTTCCCCCTACTAGCAAAAGAGCCGGCCGGTAGGAGTCAGTCCACAGCAACTAGTATTGGAATAAAGCTGAATACCTAGACAGCTAGCTTTATTAGAACATGCAGAGACGAATACACTTCGGGAAGACGAGAACCCGCACGAGCAACTGGAATATAATAGTGTATTCAGCGCCACTAGCCCCCCAAAAAGTCTCGCTGACGGTAACCATAATAACATGCCCTCCTAGTCATGAATCCAATGCCCACAAACGCTCAAACCGCTAACCGTCATACCAAAACCAGTCCAGTCCAATACCCATTATGAACCCGCAAACGCCGCCACCCCATAACCCAACTCTAAAAAACAGTAACCGCGCTCACCCACCCATTCTTCAACACCTCAAACACCAGCCCGGGAAACCCATACAGCGTGGTAGTCGAGTCCTCCCCGCGCCCCTTGCCAACACCAGGATTCGTCCCCCCGCTCTCCTCCCACCCGCCAAGCAACTCACAGCTGCTCCCGGGGCTGTCGCCCCAGCCGCGGTTGAGCACCATGCCGCGCTGCTTCTGCTGGGCCTCGGCTTCGGACGCGTAGATGGACTGCCACTCCTCGCGCAACCGCTCCTCGATGTCTGGGAATGGCGTCTCCGAGCTGGTCGTCTCTGTGGCCGAGGCGTCCGGGGAGAGGTACCTGATCTCCCAGCGGCAGCGGCGGTGGCGGTTGAAGGGGTAGGAGCCGGGGACGTTGCCGTGGAGGATTAGCTTTGTGGCGACCAGGCGGTCGGCCGAGGTTGATTTGAAGGGGTTTTCGGGGAGGTTCTGGTTGTCGCCGTCTTGTGAGGGGGGTGGGCGAGATGGGGCGGTGGGAGTGGAGACTAGGATGTCGAAGCCGAGGTAGAAGTAGTTGTAGAAGCACTCTCCCGACACATTTGCCACGATGTCATCCTCGACTGCCTCGTCGTCGTTGGAATCGTACTCGTCCGAAGCGGGGTGGGATGACTGGTCAGTGTCTGTCAGATCGTCCTGCCGCTTCAGGTCGTTCGCGTTGGGTCGGGCCATGGTGTTGCTCGCGGCTCGCAGCTTGTGGATGTACATGCGCTGGTCGTTCTTGCGGTAGATGGCGTCGGGCGGACCCAGCTCGGCCACCAACTGTTGGGGCGTCGTCTCGCCGAGCATGATCCAGAACGAGTTGTTGGTCCACTTCCGGAACAGCTGCAACTTGCCGCCGCCGTGGATCTTCACCAGGGACACCTCATCCGGGCACACGTCCTTGCCCTTGGCAAGAGGCGCGAATGTCTTGACGCTGGGGAGGATCTCGGTCCACAGGGTGTCGCGGGCCTGGGCCCAGGAATCGCCGCTGAACACGGCCATGGAGTTCGGGATCGCTGTCGAGGGCAGCAAGGATACGACATCCTTGGAGGCGGAGTAGTCCTTCAACTTCATGGGGAAGGTGAAGGCCACGCCCGGGTATGACAGCACGTACATCTCGGCGCCCGGCATGTATTCCCCATCATATGTAGGCCCTAAAAACCGCTGATAGATGTGCCGAAAGGTCGGGCCCGGGGCGGCGTCGGCCGGGGGTGTGTCTTGGGTGGTATTGGTAGGGCGGACGAGGTCCCGCTCCTTGTCGTTGGCGGGCTTGAGGAAGATGTGGTTTTTGGTAAAGTCGGTTACCTCGATCAACCGCAGCCGCTGCTCGGGTCCGTCAAACCGCATGCGTAGTCCGTTTGCCGGCAGGCCGAGGATGACTTGCTCCTTCACGGGGTCGGTCGGGGTGTGCATGAGGTCGAGCTTCGGGAACCGCTGGGGCTCGGCCTTGAGGCGAGTCAAGATGTCGTGGAGAGAGGCGCCGAGCACGAGGAAGCCCAGCGCCCGGCCGGGGTGGAGCTGGGCCGAGAATAGCGACGACATTGCGGATGCTGGTTGATGATGATGGCTCACAGTCACTGGAGTCGCCGCAGTCACCGCTGTCACGGCAGTGGAATGCCACAACTGTGGTTCAAGCGGAGCTCAGTAAGGGAAAGTGGGAGAAAAAAGTGAATGACCAGATACGGGTAGACAGTTCAACTTCAGCTCGATGCGAATAATTTGGGCTATGGTTTATCAGAAGTACAACGAAGGTTCCAAAGACAACGACGGGCACCGCGAAGCGCCCCGTGATCGGGGGCCAGGCGGGCGCCGAGACGTCATCCGGCAGGCACTGGAAAGACCGACTCAGACCGACAAACGCGGGATGGAGGGGCTCGAGAGGGGCAGAGCAGGTGGGTCCGTCACCCCTGGAGTGTCGGGACCGAAAAAAGCATGTGGGGCAGATGGTTGCCACGGCAATTGCGCTTTTGGGGATTTCCACACTGTTTTGCGTCGCGCTTGCAGCACCCAATCACCCCATGCAATCCCCACTCGGACCAGTTGAACATGCCGTTTCTGCTCGACGACACAGAACATTGCATTCCCTGTCCGTGTGCCTTGCCAAAACGAGCCACAGGACGCGCCCAAGACTCGTCTCTTGGATTTCTGCATCAACTTTTGCGACCGTCGAATTTATTTAGCTTCCCAAGTTACGCCGACACCACAATCATCACAACATAACGCGACCTGCTCCTAATGGAGCGCAGACAAACGTCAATGGCGCCACCGTCTCGGCCTGGCGCCGGCCGGTCCAGCATCCGCCCCGGAGTAAGGACCACAGGCACCTCGTCGAGACTCGGAGCCCCAACGACCTCATCGAGGCTCGGACCCACACGAAACGCGTCGGTAGCATCGCGGTTCACTCGAGCGGCATCACCAGCAGACTCGCTCATGTCGGTAGCAACATCAGCCACGGCAGGCGCGAAGCGCAAGGAGCGCGACTTTGACCCCGACGACGGTGAGGCTACCAACATCAACGTCGTCGTGAGGTGTCGTGGCCGGAATGAGCGGGAGGTCAAGGAGAATAGCGCCGTGGTGGTGAGGACAGAGGCGACCAAGGGGAAAATTGTCGACCTCTCGATGGGGCCCAATGCCGTCAGCAACAAGGCGTACAATTTCGACCGCGTCTTCTCGCAGGCTGCGGACCAGAATATGGTCTTTGAGGAGGTGGTAAAGCCGGTTCTGGACGAGGTAAGCATCCGCAGTGTCAAGATTCAGTCTTCCCTGGGGTGCCGCTGACATGAGTAGATGCTCTCTGGCTACAACTGCACCATTTTTGCCTACGGGCAAACTGGAACTGGCAAGACGTACACCATGTCGGGCGACCTGACCGAGACGATGGGGATGCTCGCCGATAACGCCGGCATTATCCCCCGAGTGCTCCAGGCACTTTTCAAAAAGCTCGAGGCCGACGAGCAAGAAAACTCGGTTCGATGCTCCTTCATTGAATTGTACAACGAGGAGCTACGGGACCTCCTCTCCGCCGACGACAGTGCGAAGCTCAAGATATACGACGACACATCACGGAAAGGGCTCTCCACCACGATTGTGCAAGGCATGGAGGAAAGATACATCATGAATGCTGGCGATGGTCTGAAGTGGCTCCGGGAAGGCAGCGTAAAGCGCCAGGTGGCGGCCACCAAGTGCAACGACCTGAGCAGCAGAAGTCACACAGTTTTTACGATTACGGTATACACGAAGCAAAAGACGGAAAACGGGGAGGACTACCTGATGCTGGGCAAGCTAAACCTAGTCGATCTGGCCGGCAGCGAAAACATTCAGCGGTCAGGGGCCGAAAACAAGCGCGCGGCCGAGGCGGGGCTGATCAATAAGAGCTTGCTCACCCTCGGGCGCGTCATCAACGCCCTAGTCGACCGCAGTTCTCATATTCCCTACAGAGAGTCTAAACTTACGCGGTTGCTGCAAGACTCGCTCGGCGGTCGGACAAAGACGTGCATTATTGCGACAATATCACCGGCCAAGAGCAATCTCGAAGAGACCATCTCGACACTCGACTACGCCTTCCGGGCCAAGAACATTCGCAACAAGCCGCAGCTGAATGCCCTGACGAGCAAGAAGACGCTGCTGCGGGACTTCACCGTCGAGATTGAGCGTCTCAAGACTGAGCTCATTGCCACACGACTGCGCAACGGCGTCTACCTGTCAAACGACATGTACGAGGAGCTGACGGTACAAAACGAGTCGCGTCGCATCTTGACGGAGGAGCAGGGCGCCAAGATCGAGACGCTCGAGACGAATCTCAAGAACAAACTGCAGGAACTCTTGTCGGTGACGTCGAACTTTATGGGTCTCAAGAAGGAGCATGAGGGGACACAACTTTTGTTTGACGAGACCAAGGAGGTGCTCGACCAGACCGAGATCGTCCTAGGAGCCACCAAGAAGTCGCTCGCCGAGGAAACCCACCTCCGTAAAGCCCACCAGGATACAGAAGAGCAGCTAGCTGTCCTCGGCGGTGACCTGCTCAGCACGCTCGAGAGGACGGTCGGCGACATCGATGGTCTCCACGCCAAGAGCAGGCGCAAGTCGGAACTGCAGAACCTCAACCGGAGTACGTGGAACATGTCGCAAGCCCACGTCGCCGATATTACCGAGCTTGTCGAGGGTCGCATCGGGGACTTCCGCCAGGACCAGGAGGAGCACATTTCGGCCATCTCGCAGCGCATGCAGGCGTTCGTGAGGGAGGAATTGGAAAAGTTGTCATCGACGCAGGCCTTCCTCGATGAGCACCTCACCCAATTCGCCGAGTCGAGAACGCAGGTGCTGAAGCAGCAGGAAAGGTCAAAGGAGGAGATGGACAGCGTGCTGGAAGAGATCAAGGTTGTTCGGGACACCGTGAAACAGCGCGTGGGCGAGAGTCTCCAGGCCATTGCTGCGGCAGCCGAGCGGATTGCCGGGGACGTGCTGAGCGAGTTGGGCACATTCCATAGCCAACTTCACACGTCATACAGCTCGCTCGGGAAAGACTTCAAGTCCGTTTTTGAGGAGGTGCTGCGGCACATGCGTGCGCAAAAGGCAGAGTCTGATAGACTCAGGCAGGAACTGGAGGAGGCGTCGCAAGCGGTTGTCGAGTCGAACCAGTCGGTCTCGACGAGGATACAGGAAGTGCTGGACGAAGAGCGGACACAGGCAGCCGCCGAGCGGCAGGCGCTGCTTTCACAAATAACGAGGCTCATCACCTCGCAGGCCGAGCTTCAAGAGTCCCGTCTGGCCGACAAGGCGGTGCTCATCCAGGAGACCATCCTAGATTCGAACAAGACGTTTGGGGGCAGTGTGGCTGAGTACTCGGCGGGCATGGACGCGTGGAGTGAGCGGGATAGCAAGGTGCATGAGGACGTCACCAGCTCCAGGGATACCCTGAAGACCAGGCTTAAGGACGACTGGACGGTAGGTTTTGACTATTCCTCTTCCGTGGGTTTCGCTAACAATTCCAGACGGCAAACAAGCACAGCACCTCGATCCAGACGACGACGAAATCCGTCCATGCGGAAACCGTGCGTGTCGTGGAGGAGCAGATTCAGGACCTCGACGTCCAGATGCAGGACCTGGACGACTTTGTCTCGCGGGCCAAGTCGCACAACGCCAGCCACCACGAGCGGCACGTCGAGTCCGTGCAAAGCCTGAACACAACCGTAGAGCAGTCGTTCGACAACATTTCGGGCCACTTCAGGGAGACCTTTGACAGGGTGCACAACCTCAGCGATGAGATGGACGCCGGTGCCAAGGAACTTGAAGACGCTCTCGAGCCGCTCGACGAGGATATCTGCCAGCCGCTGGCCGAGCTGCGCGAGGATGTCCAAAACACGGAGCTGCACGAGTACGAGCCAACCGGCGACACGCCCGAGAAGCTACAATACCAATATCCCACCGACCTACCGCGCACCGGCGCTCACGAGGAGCTGCTCGCCGCCATGCGGCAGTCGCCCACGCCCTACAAAGCGAGCCCCATCGTCCTGCCCGATGTCAACCTCACACCAGTCAGGTCCCCCTCGCGACCACTCAGCTCAGACACCCCCAGCCCGAGTCTGCGCGAGGTTAACCCGAACCTGAACTTGCCGACGACAACAACAGGCCAACTGCTGTTTGGTCCCTCGGCTACCGTCCTGTCGCCGCCGTCTGCGGGCAAGGACAGCAACAACATCGCGGCGCCGCTGCTGAAGCCCAACGCGATCACGAGAACGAGACCCTCACGGCTGTCGAAGAGGGTGGGTGGGATCGGGGCGCTGGCCGAGGGCGCGGAGAATTTGCCGCCTGTTATGAGGAGTTCGACTAGGAGGAAGAGTCCGCGGTTGCATTGATCGGTTTTTTTGGTAGTCAAGTCATTCGTTGGGAGTGGGGGGTCCATTTGTTTTGGCTGGGCTGGAGTTGGTGGGGTGCGCTGCAAACATGGGAGAGGTGGTTCAGGTTCTTTCTTGTGGGTGGTTGGTTGGTGTTTTGGGCCAAAAGGCAAGGCAGGCAGGCAGGCAGGCAGTTGTCTAGGTTGTAGGGTTACTGAGCACCGATACCCGTACGGTTCAAGTTGGGATTTTCTTTAATTCAAAACTCCATGGCTGGCTGTTATGATACGACAGCTGCTTATTATTCTTATCTACTCACTCTTCGTCTCACTCTTATCCAGCAGTGAGTGGACAGACAGACAAGACAGGCAGACAGGCAAATCTGATAACATAAAAAACCCTAGGTCCCACAAAAAAAGTTCAGAGGCACAAACAACAAACTTCTTCAACCCCTGAAAAAAAGATTTGTGTCCCCTACACTGGGGGGGTTCTGTGTTGACAAGGGTGAGATTCGAACTCACGCCCCTTTCGAGACCACGGATTCTCTGGGAGAAGATGATTAAGGGTTGTGGACCTTAACGTGGCGCCTTAGACCGCTCGGCCACCTTGCCATTCCAGTCAATGGAGTTGTTGGTGGAGGGGGTCCGCTGTCGTGTTTTTTTACTCAGGGGGGGCCGTGGGGGTGGAGGTGGACTCTGGAGGTGGAGGTGGGATCCACTGCTGCTGCATACCTACACCACTTACTTTTGGGGGGGGATGTGGTTGTGGTACTGTACCTAGATATGTACAACACTGATGAAGTGTAGTTGGTCACTTGCGAGGATTTATGTGGAAATATCTGGGGTGTGCGTCCTGTGCCCTTTTGGTATCAAATCAACAAGCTCGGCTAGGTGTGATCGGCCCCGCCCTTCCGAGATGCTGCAGGGACACACGGCCGATGGAAATGCGGGGGTTGGCACCCGATACGCCCGTCAGGCCCCATCCTCGCCGGGTGAGTCTTCGGCGGGTTCACCGATGTGGATTGATGCAGGCCGAAGCACGGCGTATGGGGGACAGGAGACCCGAGATAACCGCTGCGATCGGCGAGTGTTCCGTGAGGAGGGGCAGCGCAGTGGAGGGGGTTACACAGCGAGGGGGTTAGATGCAGTATGATTGACTTATATATACTATATACTGTCACGTCTTGCTCAAGAGACGCCAATATCATCATCCATCTCGCTTCCCATCTCACTTCCCATCCCCCACTCCATACCTTGACACAACCCAAGCAAACACCCCACCACCATGTCCACCACCACCAACACCACCGACCTAACCACCTTCCGCGCCCTGTCCTTCGACTGCTACGGCACCCTCATAGACTGGGAAGCCGGCCTGGCCGCCGACATCGCCCCCATCATCAGCGCCCTGCCCGCCGGCCACCCCTGGCACGCCAACCCTATGCTCGCCCTCGAGCAGTTCGACAACTACTCGTACCACCTCAACCGCGCCCGACCCACCCTCGCCTACGACGCCAACCTGGTCGAGTCGGCGCGCCTGCTCGCCACGGGGCAAGGCATCACCCTCCCCGAGGGCGTCGCAGAGACGATCGCGACCGGGCCCAGCCGGTGGCCCGCGTTCAGCGATACCCTCGAGGGGCTGTGGCGGCTGCGCCGGCACTACAAGCTCGTGCTGCTGAGCAATGTCGACGACCGGAACATTGCGCGGGCCATGATGGGGGGGGGGCCGTTGGCCGGGGTCGAGTTTGACGCCGTGTACACGGCCGAGCAGATTGGGAGTTATAAGCCGGACCATGCGAATTTCAACTATCTCCGGGCGGGGGTCAAGCGGGAGTTTTTGGTGGAGCGGGATGAGGAGCTGTTGCATGTGGCGAGGAGTCTGCTGCACGACCATGTGCCTGCGAAGGAGCTCGGGATCAGGAGCGTGTGGATTGCGAGGGGCGGGGATAAGCTGGAGGCGTCTGGCATTGGGGGGGGATATGAGGCGATCAAGGGGTCTGGGAAGCTTGGGTCTGAGTGGACGTTTCAGACGATCGGGGAGTTTGCTGATGAGGTCGACAGGCAGTTTGCTGAGAAGGCGAAACAGAAGAAGTAAAAAAGAGTCCGGTAGCTTTCTCATTTTTTGCTGATAGACAGACAGCGATGCTGCTCACAGAAAATCTCGAGTTCAGAGCTCCTCTGATCCCGCCCTGGCCCTCTTTCTGGACCTGGGTGGCCGTCGCTGCGTGTCATCTCCTCGCCACCCCTTTCTGATCTTGATCGGCTGTAGGAACCCGTCCACGTGCACGCCGCCGTCCATCTCGTCCGCGCTGTCCTCTTCGTATTCGGTGAACTGGGCCGCCCGCTTGCCGTGCACCGTCTGCAGATGTCGCGCGAGGTTTGCCCGCCTGGTGAACCCCTCAATGGCCCTGGGGCAGTTCGGGTAGTGGCAGAGATGGGCGACGCCAGGCGTGCCCGACCGGCTGCGACGTCTCCCTGTGGTTTCAGCCTCTGTAAGCTCCGGCTCGGTAGACTCGGGTGGCTGGTTCTTGTGCACGGTTTTGAGATGCCTCTCAATGTTGGACTTTTTCGTAAACCCCTCGACAGCTCTCGGGCAGCCTACATGGGGGCACCGCAGGGGGCCCGGCGTGCCTGACCGGCTGCGGCGAGGGGCGGGTGTTTCTGACTCTGGCTCTGGTGATGACGCACCGGCGAGGTAGACACTCGACTGGCGGCTGATCGTACGGAGCTGGATCAACTCTTCCTCGGAGTCGTCGTCTTCGTCCGAGGATGGAGGGAGAGGAACCCCTGGAACGTACCGCAGCGTCTCTACTCCGGCCTTATCGGATGTAGCAGACTGCTCGTGCAGCGTGTGAATCGTCATCTCCTCCCTGAAAAGCGTCGAGCATCTCTGGGTGGCACGGGCGATGACTTCTGGCGAGAAACCAGCCAGAGCAGCAGCGCCCAGCACGTCCCGCCAATCTCGCACACCCCATCTGATGAGAAGTTTCTCTCTGTTTGCCTCGGACGAGGCGCTGGAGCTCCTAGACCCCGACTTCCCTGGCTTGGAACTGGCCCGCGAACTTGCCGCCGACACCGACCTTCGTCCTCTGCTGACGCTCCTGCTCCTGCTCCTGCTCCTGCTTCTGCTGCGCTCAGTGTCCTCCCCAGATTCCGATATGTTGGACGAAAATGCGGGTAACTTCCTCTTTCCTGCGCGAGCCACTCTGATCAGCATGTCCTGCTCCGTCTCACCTTCTTGCGGGACATGCACCTTCTTGGGTCTGCCCCCCCCGCGAGCTTTTGGAGCAGATAGGGACTTTGGCGGAACCCGAGACGGCCGCTCCGACATTGCCTCGGCGTCTGTCTCGTCCTCGTCACTAGCAGAGGACTCAGACATATTACCGAGACCAGCAATGCGCTGGTTATGCAATATCATCAGCGTGTCGTCAAGTTTGGACATGATCCGTCTCGCCGTCGGGCGAAGCAGCGCATACGACCGGTCATCGTCAGCCGACCCGACCGGCGTAAAAGTGGGCGAGACCGCTCTCCGCCTGCGCCGGGGTGTCCTGCGCGGCGGCTCATCCGTCTCCCCCTCCTCCTCCTCCTCCTCCTCCCGGCCCGTCGTCGCCGCGGTATCAGACACATCCGTCTCGCCCTCGGTAGCAGCCGCATCGCCCTTCTCAATAGACTGCACAACAACCTCTTCCTCCTTACCCTGCAAAAAGTCCCTCCTCCAAAACCTCTCCTTCGCACACCGCAGCATCACAGCCGAGACCTCCTCCTCCAAATTACACCCCGCAAACATCCCCCAGCCATCCCCCTCCCTGCGCCGCAGCGTAAACGGCTCATTCACATCCCCCCGCGTATGCATCCGCGCCAGCAGCCCATCATCAGGCACCTCGTCCACCTTGACAGGCCAAGCCGTCCACCCCTTTCCCGGCTCCCACCCACCACTGTCCTGATCCTGAATCTCAACCTCGACTTCGACTTCTGCAGGCCCCTCCCGAAAGCCCCGCCTCAACCCAAACGCATTGTACAAATGCACGGCCAGGTCTTCCTTGCGCACATTCTCCAGCGCAGACCAGGTGCGTCGGTCGCTTTCGGTCCAGGTCTTCCAGGTCGACGGCTGGCCGCGCCAGCGGTTGGGGCGGGTGTCGTGCAGGTCGTCTGAGTCGGGGGAGGAGGGGGAGGGGGAGTTGGCGTTGTCGTCGTCTATGTCATTTGTGGGCATGGATGTGTTGAATTGGGGTTGAGGTTGAGGTTGAGGTTGAGGTGGGTCGGGTTGGGAGGACATTTTGGATGGCTTGGGAACTTCGGAGTAGTTGTTGATGTTGAGTGCAGTATTTTCTCCTAATTCTCGGGTGAGGTTTCAGAGAAAATTGTGTTGATTTGACTTTTTCTCAAATTCGAGATTGCCACTCGAATAAGATGGATTTAAAGCCCAAAATGTAGCAGAGTGAAGTGAAGGTGAGGTAATCGCAATGTGTAAAGGCTTTTTTGGTGGTTGAAGGTTGAAAGTTGAGTAAGTGACAGGGAAGGGTGAGGAAATCGAGATAAACTTCTTCTAACCCCAACCCTTGACAGCAGCACCGACAGACTTCAACTGTTTAGTCGAGGGACAGGTTGACACATTTGCAGGCATATCACCGTCTAGTTGAAATCGACAAAAGTGTCTGGTTAAAATAAGCGGTCAACAAAAACTGGGAAATAAATGTTCACCAGGCAATAGAAACCACAGCCAGCCACTCATGGTATCTCATTATATTTTCCCAAACCCAAACAGAAATACACTACGCCTTCTTTGCCGTCTCCTTCTCCAGCCTCCTCCGCTTCTCCCGCAGCTTCATGTCCTCGGCGCTCTTCTTGTTGTTGGTGTACTGCATCTGCTCAAACAGCTTCCGCTTCTTCTTGCTGAGCATGCCCTTGGCCCGCTCCAGGTCCTCGGCCTCCTCACGCTTCTTCCGCTCGAGCGCCTTCTTAGCCTCCAGCTTCGCCTTGGTCTTGGGGTCCACCTTCTTGTCGCCCTTGACCGACTTGCCCGAGATCTCGGCCTCGAGCTCGATCTGCCGCTGCAGCGCCGCCGACTCCTCCTCGTCCTCCGAGCCGGCCTCTTCCTCCTCCTCTCCAGAGAGCCCGACAATAGAGCCCTCTCCCTCCTCTTCCTCTTCCTCGTCAGAAGCAATGTCCATGTCGTTCTCGACCTCGGACTCCTCGCCATCCTGCGCGTGCTCGTTGTCCTCCTCGAGCTGGGCGTCGATGGCCTCGCCTTCTGTCTGCTGCTCCTCCAGGGGAATAGTAGGATCGTACTGCCCTTGCGTGGACTTGACGAAGGGGCTGAGATGAGGGGGCAGCGCCGCGCCGGGGGCGTAGAGCTCGGGGCTCTTCAGCTCCTCGTCGTTGACGCTGTCCCACACCCACTGCGGCTGCACGTACACCCGCCCGGGATACCGGTGGTTCGGCCCAACCTTCTGCTCCGTCTGGTTGTCCTCACCGTCGCCCTCCTCGTTCATGGCGGCCTGTACCACCGGCCTGTCGACGATCTGGTGTGTGATGGACGGGTCAGACTCGTCTGATGTGAAGGCACCCTCGCCGAGGACAGCGTCCCAGCCTATCCTCTTGCAGCCGAAGGCGCGGAGGATGAATTCCAGCGATTGCCTAGGCGTCTCGCGCGAGAGGAAGATTGTGAACTTGGAAAACAGCTGCGACGGGTCGCTGCTGCTGTACGAGGGCTGCTGCAGAATGTCACCGCCAGGGGCGACAGGCTCAAACTTGTCGATGGCATCGCTGGCCTTCTCCTCGCCCTCGACGTCCTCGACCGGGGCCTCCTCGGCAGTGTTCTCGCTCGACTCGTCCCTCAGTTGCAGCATAAGCTTGTCCACCTCAGCCTGCACCTTGGGGTCGGGGCCGTGCTGCACCTCGCCGTTCGTGATGGCCTTGGGCTCGTCGGTTGTCGCAATGTTGAGGCCCTCGAGAGCAAAAGCGCCCAGCTCGGCACCCTGGTCGTCCTTCAGCTGGTCAAACTTGGGCGGGTACTTCAGCCCGACGCCCGTGTACAGCCTGTAGTTGACGAAGCCAAGAAGCGTCATGTAGAACTCGACAAACGTCCCCATGATGCGGAAATCGACGTCCCCGACAACCCTCTGGTTGAACTTGTAGGGCACCAGCCACAAAATGTCCTCACCCTGGATGCTGGCCTGGTAGTATATCCCCTTGATCGACAGGAACGATTTGCGGAGGCTGTGCGAGACGATGAGGTAGTGCTCGAACTCGAGGCAGAGACGCTCGCAGCGGGCGATCATCTTGGCGGGCACGGCGGCCGTGGACGGGAGGTTGGCGAACAGGAAGAGCATCGACAGGCAGTCGTCCAGGTCGCGCAGGGAGTCGATGAAGGTCGGGTAGCGCTCACGGATAACATGGTTGAGCGTGTAGCGCGGCTTGCCCGTCTTGTCGGGCCGGGCAGCGTTGCGCTCGAGGCGGACGGCGTCCGAGGCATCGCCGCGGCCGAGGGCGCGCGAGATCTTCTTTTCGAGGACCTTTTGGTCGCGGAACTTTTGCAGCAGCGGCTCGTGCAGCAGATACTGGATGTCCTTGGTGTAGTAGAAGGTGGTGGAGGCGGTGGCCGACTTGGACACCTTCTTGCGGCTTCGGGGCTCGCGCGGGTAGATGCCCTTCCAGATGCAGAGCTTGCGGAAGTCGGGCAAGCTGAGCTGCAGCTTCTTGACGGCCTGCGTGCGCGTAACGTAGTTCCTGGCCGCGCCAGCCTGGCCCTTCCTCACAACTTTGCCCATGGTGCGTCAATTGGGGGGGTGTTACGGGCGGCAGATCTCAGAACGAACTCTCTGCAAAGTTGTCGATCGACTTGGCGGGGCTGTCGCTGAACTTTTGGATTTTTTTATCCAGTAACTTTTTTATGCCGCCCACCACCGCTCCGGGGCGATAAGATTGGCGTCCCTGCCAAGCTGTCTTGACTTCTTGGGGGCTGCCAGCTGTGGAGATGCCCAATTCCCCACTGATTCGCTGACACGACTCCAAACCCGCATCGCGCATTTGGCATCTTGCATCTTCAACTCTTTCCCATGTCCTGGTCGTGGCGCATTGAGCGATGGATGGCGCCAAGGTAACCCCGGGGAGGACGGCAGGCTTGTATGTTGGCGCTGCCGTCCTGCGGCTCGCCATCTTCACCCTACTTCCCGGACTCCCGGATCTCCTGACGGGCCGCGTCGAGATCTCAACTCCCGTCACGAGCTTCAAGCGCTGTAAGCTTGCCATCGCATCTGCACCTCTGCTCTGATGCTGACCCTTCACAGTGCAGGAAGGCCTCTTTCTCTACAACCACAATGTCTCGCCCTACGACGGCGGCGTCTACCACCAGGCGCCCCTCTTCCTCCCGCTCTTCTCGCTACTCCCGAGTTTCGCGAGCCTTCCGATCTTTACCTACCTACTCTACATCGCGGTGGATTTGTTGAGCGCTAGCGCGCTGTGGAAGATTGCGGATTCAGGCGAGGCAGGATCGTCTGCTCTCTTTACCTCTTCGCGTCGGGAGAAGCGCTGGAGTGGCTTCGTCATTGCTGCCGTGTACGCTGGCACCCCCTTGCTTGCCCGTCTCCTTGCACCGCGTACTGACATGTGCTAGCTTCCTCTTTAACCCCTTTACCGTGGCAACATGCATTGGCCGGTCGACTAGCGTCTTCACCACCTGTGCCATCCTCCATGCCATTGCCAAGGCCGTGGCCGGCGCGCCCTTGGGTGCCATGGTGGCTCTGTCCTTCGCCAGCTACCTCTCCATGTACCCGCTGCTGCTGCTCCCGCCGCTTGTTCTCCTCTGCTACGACAGGCAGCGCCCCGAACGGGCTACCAAATCCAGCCTCCAATTCGCCGGCATCTGCGCATCCATCGTCGCGGGTGTCGTGGCCATCCTCTTCCAGATGTCCTACTTCATCACGGGCTCCTGGGAGTTCCTGCCCTCGACCTACGGCGTGCAGCTGACGCTCTCCGATCTGGCGCCCAACGTCGGCCTGTGGTGGTACTTCTTCATCGAGATGTTCGACTCGTTCCGCTCCTTCTTCCTCGCCGTCTTCTGGCTGCACCTGTCGAGCTACGTCGGCGGCCTGACGGTGCGCATCCGCCGCCAGCCGCTGGTGGTGATGACGCTGCTGCTCGGTATCTTTGCCATCTTCAAGCCCTACCCGAGCATCAGCGACACGTCGCTGTTCCTGGCCCTGGTGCCGCTGTACCGGCACGTGTTCCCGCTGATGCGCTACACGTTTGTCAGCGCCGCCGTCATTATGTATGCCAGCTTCCTGGGGCCGGCGTTTTACTACCTGTGGATCTACGCTGGCAGCGGGAATGCCAACTTTTTCTACGCCATTACGCTGGTGTGGGGTCTGGGGAAGAGTCTGTTGGTGTGCGACTTGATGTTTGCAGTGTTGAGGGATGAGTGGGAGGTGGAGAGGCCCGAGATGGCAGGAAAGGAGATTCGGCAGATATAAATGTTGCGAGTAGTTGACAGGGGCTGTATGATGTGCGGGACTCAAATATTATCACTGATCTATCCTGATTCCATCTTTTGCTCCGTCCTGTGATGAAAGGGCGTCAGAATGTGCTCGCAAAGTTGTCCGTATTTAGTATACCTATTACCTTACCATGTATGTTCGTGAGGGGACTCTGTCTAATCCGGTTTTCCGCTGTACACCAAACGCCTTGAAAACGTTGGAGTCTCTCAGTCCACGCCATAGAGCGCCCCCGAAAACATGGCCCCTGCCGCCCCGAGGCCGCTCAGCGTAGTGATGGGCTTCCGCCATACCTGCACCGCCTCGCCAAACGGCGGCAGGCCGCGGTAAAAGAAGATGCCCGCGCTGGCAGCCATCGCGGCCAGCCCAGTCCCCGCAAGCAGGAGCAAAGTGCCGCTCGACCCGGTCTTTACTCCTCTACTCGCCAGAACCTGCCGCTTCTTCCTCGCCGTCCACCAGCGACTCCACTGCGCCCCAATCAGCGGCACATCGCACAACACGGCCCGCGCAAACCTCGTCCCAACCGCAACAGCCGACCCGCTCGCCTCCCCCTCCGCCCACGGCAACACCATCCCCTCGGCAAAAACCTCCCCCTTAAACCCCCTCACAAACTCACACAACCCGCCGTACCGCCCCTCCATAATCTCCCTCAACCAAGGCCGCGGCACATCCGGCAGCAGCATCAGCGCCAAATACCCAAACACCAAACACCTCACCTCGGCCCTCTGCCCCTCCTCTTCCCACCCAACCTCGGCAAGCACATCCAAAACCTCGCCCGCCAACCCCTCCAACCGAATCCTCCCCTTTTGCTCCGGGCTCAACATCCCCCCCACCCCTTTTGTAATACCTCCGGGTCCGCGAAGAACAGGCGGAACAGCAACCCACCCCTCGGCCGCCACCCGCTTCTCCTCCTCGGCCGCCCGCTGCGCCAGCGCGTCCGTGTCCAGGCTCGACATGCCCAGGTGCTGGGCGCCGCGCGCCATGGCGGCGCGCACCGCGGGCGGCTCGGTCCAGGGTAAGGGGAGGGGGAGCACGGCGCTGTAGGCGGGCCGGGTGGTGGTGGCGTAGTTGGTGGAGGAGACGTATAAGGAGAGGGCGAGGAGGGGGGCGGCGTGCGAGGTTAGGAAGGCGGTGTAGGCTGTTTTGTCGGCTGTGAGAGTGGCGGTGGTCGTCTTGGGTTCTACTGCTGCTATGGGGGAGGAGGAGGAGGAGGGGTCGTGGTAGGTGGGTGGGGGGTGGGTGTGGAGGTGGGTTGTTATGGATGGGAAGCCGCTGGTCCAGGTCGAGGTTGACGGGTTGTAGAGGGCCGGGAGGTGTTCTAAAGGTGGGAGTTAGTTTGGGGACGGTCAAAGGGGAACAAACGGGTGGAGGATGCGATGCGTACGGGTTGGGACGGCCGACGGGCTGCTTTGGATGAGCTGGTAGTCGGCTGAGCTTGTGGTTTGTGCGAGGTATGCGATGGCCGCGAGACACTCTGCGTCAAGGGACGGCAGGCCGAATGCGGGGCCCCAGACGTGGAGTTGCAGAACCATGGTGTGCGTGGATGCAAATGGCGTTCCTCAGTGCGGGTGAGCGGGTCGTTACGCAACTTCCAAGGTTGCTAAAGGACGGAGCAAAATGTCCTGGTATCGCTCGCTTCCAGTTGCACACCTAACAACAATTCGATATTGATCGGGAGCGAATTGGATTAGGAAGTGTTTCAAAGGCTGCACGTCCTCACGTGGCGATAACGTTGAGCCGAACCTTGAAGGACCGATAACCTGGGCACGGGCCACTCATCCCAACTCGGGAAATTTCCAGAAACGCCGCTGACGGAATCAGATCAGTGGAGCAACTCTGTCTCCTTTTCCGTCCCGCCGCAGCCGCCAGTTTGCCCCGCTGGAGCCCGCTCCATGTTTCCCCACCATCCAATCGGCTCGACGATTCAAATTTCAAGCAGTCTTTGCGCCTGGCCTGGTGGAGCGGTCTCGTCTCAACATGCGAATTGCGATCAACCTGAGGAAAAGTACCGGTACCCGTCACCAACCCCTCTGACGCACCGTTCGCAGCGATCTGTTTCAGACACTCCAGCGTGTTGCTGTCATGACGGCAAAATGATCGCAAGTGACGTTGCGCAGCGTTTTGGTTCGGAGATGTTTCTGCGCCCAAGTCCCAAAGGAGTAATGGTTCCTCGCAAGCTCCCTGCCTCTCTCCGCTTGGCATCTGTGTTCTTGGGCTTGGCATCTCTGCTCCCGTGCCGTCTCTAGCGGACGGATTTGAGGGTTGAGGTGTGGGATGACACGGTTCTCCGCATCGCTCGGCAACAACATGTATGCTTACGATGTATGTACTGTACTTTGAAGGCGGGGAGGCACGCAGGCCTGCAGGGAATAAGCGACGAGCGCCAACCGTTCGATCGCCCGATGTTCGATGTCTGTCTGTGTCTCACGGCCGCAGCGATCGGACGAGACGTCGTTTCTCTGTTTCACCCCGGTGGACTACCATCAATTCCCCCCCTCCCCCCCCCAAGACTCCTCCGAAGCCCGTCATTAATCGGTAATGATGGTTAGAGACAATAACCTGCTGATCTCCCGTCCCATCTCTGCAGCGCGGCCTGGATTTGCCCGGATAGCCTGGCTTGGTCTCGGCTGGCTTTGCCGTCAGTTATTTCCACCTCAGACACACGATCCCGAACGCCATGAATGTAACCGTCTGGATGCCGAGGGCGCGTCGACAGCGTCGCAGCAGGGTGGGGACCCGTCGCAATTGCAACAACCCCCACGGCGAAATCAGGGCAGCATATGCATGCAGGCACTTGATCTGGTGAGGGTTAATGGTTTCAACCGGGGCAATCTGGATCGCATGGTCACACGGTTGCATTTTTTGCAGTAGGCGTGGTAGTTTTGAACTCATTATCGTGTTGGTATTATTGCCTAATGCCAGGTATTCTGGTGCAAATGAGAGCCCAACCTGCCCTATCCCGAACCCCGTGTGCCGGCGTGGGCACTCCCCGCCGCCGCCGCCGCCCAACCCCTCACACGAATAGGAAATCCCGTCGTCCTCATTGTCCTGCCTCCCCTGCGGGGTATTGGCGACGTGGTATCGTATGACGCCGGTGCCAAAAAATGCTCATAGTTGTACAGTTGAGAAAACCAATCCCTTTCTAAGATTCCCAGATGTGCCGAAATGTCGTAACACTTGATATCGATGTCGTTGCTACAGCCCAAAACAGTAAAAGAAAAATAGGAAAACAAATTCCGTTGATTAAATGTCCGTATTCCCAGGTGGTGGTACAAGGGGGGCGAAATGCGCTGCGCTCGTATGCTTTTGCGCCGTTGAGGTTGAAGGTGAAAGACGAAAGCCGAAACTCCCTGAGCCGGCTCTCGGGACGCATCCGAAAAAAGATGGTGTGGTGGAAGGCGGCTGGTGTGGTGGTGATGCAGCCGGGTTGATGGATGAGTGGTGGTGGTGGTGGTGGTGGTGGTGCCAGGAAACTCCGCCCGAGTGCACAGCATGCTGCGAGGTTGAGGAGCGGAAGCTTCTTGCTGGGTCGACCAATCAGGGGCGGAGGCCATGGGTGGTGGGTGGCAGATGAATGGCTGTGTCGAGGCTGACAGAGGGGCTGCTGCTGCACCAGATATGCGGGCTTCGAGGCATGCAAGATGGCGTGCAGCTCACAGAAATGCTGCTTCCGAAGCCAATGCAGAAGACACCGGAAGATGGGACGCTGGCTGCGTCGCAGCTGCGCGTGGGCGACCACAGAACCATGGTTGCGTGTGCGGCGCGCGGCGATCTCTCAAAAGGAAATGCGCGAGACCCGGTGAGTGTTGATGAAACAGGCGACGTAGTTGAATCCCGAAGGGGGTCGCATCAACCAGCAACCCTTAACCTCTCTTGGGAAGAGGAGGCAGGGGCCTGCTCGGCGGAGGGCCGGGGCAGGGAGGAAGCTGAGATGGTCTCTGCGAGGGATTCATGGTGAAGGTTGAGTCTTGAGTAGTTGAGGAAGCCAGCTTGACGGTTGGGTGTGGTGTTGAGGCTAGGCCTGGTTGGTAGTGGTTGCTGATGATGGTTTACGGGTGCGAAGAAAGCCGGGTAGCAGTCTTGATCAAGTAGTCGTGAGAAGAAGGCGTGGATATCTCTTGTGGTGTTCCGATGTTGGTCTGTCTGTCTGTCGATGGATCGAGAGTTGTAAACCGTGGCAGGGAGGGAGGGCAGGCGCTGCCTTATGTAGGAAGCCGCGACTGACAACTTCCAAATTACTCTTCCAAGCCCGGGACGGAAAGGAGCAAGTTCACTGACAGGGCTGCCAGGACTTGTGGGGCTCCAGGTACCGTCGGTTCCTGGCCGACCGAAGTCGTCGGTACCCGAGTCGGGACAAAGGGTACTTTGAAAAGCCAGTCAGCCCCACGCATTGCTGCCTAGGGCAGCCGCTAAGAACAGGTCCCGCAGGAAAGGAGTCAGGTATCTCGACTCGCCGTGGAGAACCAAGTTGCGGTGACGCAGCCATTGCTTGGCGACGGCCAAGAAGTCACCAGCTTTCTCGATGACCACCGTAACGAAATGAAACGCTGCATCAGAGCCGGGATGGCTCCCTGTCGCCCATACCGCCCTGCCCCTGGTCCGGGAGACACGAGAGGTACAGTACATGCCAGCATGTGCGCGCCTTCACGCCGATGACGCGATGAAATTGCTGAAAAAGCGGTCGACCAGACTCCATCACCGATAACTCACGAGCAAAAAAAAAAAAAAAAAACGGCCGTCTGGGTCCGCCGGTCCGGGCCCATCGGTCGCCGCGTCCGCACTCGACGGCTGCCTTTCAGGCTTCATTCATCCAATGTCACGCAAGCGGCCGATTGGCAGCCGCCCATCGGGCACCTCTGCGCGCGCACACACACACACACCTCACTTGGGCGCAAGACGAAAAAGCCCGCATCTGGCAGGTCTTGAAACCTGGGCGCAGAGCCGAGCAAGCAAGGCGCTGCTGTCGAGCGCAAACGGAACCGCCCGTTCTCGGGGGTTGCAGTGCCCAGCTGGGCCCGTCCGTCGCGTCCGAAAAGGGCGGCGCACAGCGAGAGCTGAGGGCGATCGTGGACAATTGCAAATTTAGCACGGCAGTGTGGAGACTCGATCAAAATGGACTCGGGAGAAGCCTTGTGCCGGTTTGGTTTACGTGAACCCCACAGCCAATTTCAACAAACATGACAGATTTCTCAACGGTCAGAGACTTGTGTGCGCGAGCAAAAATTACACTTGGGGCTTCCAGGGGGAAGTGGACCTTGCACCTGTTGACCAGCAATTGCTGAAAATTCTCCTCAGGGGGTGGTTGATGACAATTTCCGGCGATAAGTGGCGGTCTGCACAAAAGAAGTGTTTCTCCATTTGAGTTTCCCGGGAAAACTGATTTGAAAGGACCTCTGCTGTTTCAGAAAACAACCTACCCTCCTTCCCCCTCTCTCCGCCGGCTGAGGACGGACTTGAATCGGGAAATCTGGTGAGTGCGGCCGCCGCAGGTCCGGACGCAGGTCAGCCGGCCACTTCTGCGACCCTTCTTTTACAGAAACAACCCCCTGCCCAAGCCCCTTCGTATCCCCCCCAAAATGTTGCGCGCGCAAGCGCAACACAACACAACAGACTGCCACGTCTTTGAAAGTGGCTTGGAGCAATTAAAATACGACACACCACTTTTTGGGGCATCCCGATGACAGATCACACCCGTTGCCCCCCCCAGGGCCCCCCGATCGCATCATCCCTTTGTTTCTGAGCTTTCGTGGAGAGGCCAATCACGGCGATTGAGGCGCCGCCGCTCCACACATGCAGTCGTGCTTTTTTTTGGTTCATTGTTCTGATCCGGGGTACTCCGTACGGTTGTCGGCCAAGACTTCAGGGCTGCACGCTGGAACCAGAGTGGAAATGCCTCCCTTTTTTTGTTCCTCTTTTCACCCGGCTACGCCGACCACCTGCCTTCCCGCGCGCGTGCGGCTGCAAAGGAGATTGATTTTGGGCAGCTGAGTCCTTTGTCTCTGACAGGCCAAGCTCCGTTTGCCCGACCCAACGCGGCCGCCGTGAAACGCATAAGCATAACTGCCGCGATGTTGATGATGTTGTTGTTCTTGTTGTTGTTGCTGTTGTTTGATGGCCGCCCGCCCCCCGGCCACGGAGTTGCGGCCTGAGAGGCTGGCAGACTGGGTCGGGTTCAGGAACAGGCTCGGGAAGCGCGGCCATGATTGGATATCCGAAAGCCAAGAGGAGGCCCAAGGTGTGTGCCACGGCGAACAGACCTTGGTACCTGAGAGAGAGCCCCACGCGGTCAGGCACAGCAGACCGCAGGGCTATCCTCTTCCCCGCACTCTTGGGTTGGTGAGGGGGGGAGGGGGGTTTTGCAAACAGGTCATCAGACGGACCTGTGACGAGAATGGATGCATACCTTGCGTCTTTGCCTCCCCAAGCGCAGGGCAGACATGCCGGTGAGTGACCAGCAACGTGGGTTGAGGGTTGCCTTGCTGCAGCTCTCGCCGCGCTAAGGTAAGGCGGGCAGGCTTGGATGGGTGCCCGTTTTCGGGAACCCGCCGTGTCTGCGTGTGAACCCCGCTCCCGCCCACGTTTCCGGAAGGCTGCCAGACCTCGCAGCCCACCCATCTCATGACTCACATGTGCAGCAAGCAGGGCGATGTGCTGGCAATCCAAGCTGCCGGGGTGTGGGAACGGAGATCAGGCAGGACGTCGGATGTAAGCAAGGGTGATTTGTGTGAATTCATTCATTCCGGAGGATTGCGACCATGTTTGGTGAAGTCCCTTCCCGAGCCAGGAAATGTGAGATGTGACAGACGGGGGATCGACAGACAATTCGAGATGGTGTTGACAAAGCGGCCGCAACGGGCTGAAACAAACGCACCTGCACCACAAAGCGGCCGTCTCAACTTGAGACTTTGGGTCCAGCGTTTACACTCTTCATGCATCGCGTAAACGCCGCGGCAGCGCCAGCGCCAGCGGTAGCGCAGAGACGGCAAAAGCCGGCCGCCGTGCCATCAGCGCTTAGAGTGATAACTAGCTGCAACTGTGTACTGGCGCGCTTCGACATTAGTACTAGGGACGCAGGTATGTAGGCGACGTTCAACTGCAACCGCGGAGCGGCTGTTTCGACTCAAGCCGAAACGCCGTATTTTTGGCATCACTTACACAACATGACAAGGCACGCTGCTTCCCCAGCCTCCCGTTTGCATGCCGGCGGCGGAAGTGGGCGCTCGCTGAAGGTGGCACAGCACGGCCAGAGAGCCATGTTCAGGTTGCAGACGCAGCCGATAACCGAGGGTTGTACGAAGTTCAAGGTCACCACACAAAAAGGCGCAGTTCAGCATCAGCACATAATTAGCCGCTATATAGGCAAGGTATGCTCGAGCATGTGTGTGAGTGCGTGGATGTGGTATGTGTTATCGACGGCGTCAGCAAACAAATAATGCGCTGTTGGTCTATAGAGTTGATCCGCGTATTCCGGCGTGCTGCACGAGCGAAGTACCGAGGTGTCGATCATATCGCATTGTCTTGTCGGATACCGTTCCCAAAATATAATCGAGTCACCACTCAGGAAATCTCACTCAGCAACCATCTCAACCCATATTGTCGTTACCAGGCACACGGGATTCGGAGATTATTGCGCTGACGGGCCTCCAAACCGCCGGGAGCACCTCCACTCACATTTCGCAGGATCCTAAAAAACGGACAAAAGGACCCAGCAAAAAAACGGCGACCAGCAACCGTTACCCAACACCAGACGGTGCGACGGCCGTGCGGTGCCCCCGATACGACCCGGCAGCTTGGAACCAAAATCGGACCCGCCCCCAACCGCGGGAACCGTTTGCAAGTTCGTCATCCCATCAGCAGGTGGTGCACAAAGACCTTGCATGAAGTGTGGCATTCTGGGATGCTCCCCGTTCAGTCGGTCCCAAGCAGCGGTGAGGCTGTTTGTTAATCTATGCCGGAGTCAAGGATATTTGCCCGGTCCCGGTGGTGTAAGAGAAGCGGTCATCTGACCCCCAAGAAAGCCCGAGGTGTGCCCCATCATTCCACCCACCTTCTCCCGGTCTTGGCTTGGGGGTCCTGTCCTTCCAGCATCAGGGCACCACCGTTTGCCCGGCGTGGCCGCCGCGCATCGGGGTTGGTCGCTGGTTGCGCAGGCACATCCTGGCTTTCCCGTGCTTCCAGAAGGTCCGGGAAGCCTTCGAGCCTGTAAGCGATGGAGCCTCGCTCAAACGCTATCACACCGCCGGTTTACCGCCCCGTTTGCCATTGCTTGTGTTGGTTTCGGAATGTCGCGGGTAGGAGCGAGAGACATGTGGTTGGCGGTGCGGGTTGATGCAAAGCGAACGGATGCTGGCATTTCGGCGACAAGGTGAAATTTGTTGCATGTAGGGGTTCCCGACCCGACGGAGCAAAAATATCTCCGAACTGCCGGGCGGCGCCCTTCCACGTGTAAGCCCCAGCCAACAACCAACAGACGAGGAATGTGATGAGTCGCATCGAGTTGCACACACAGCCCAACCGAGCTGCGAGAGGTGTGCCACATTCGGCCGAAGGATGCTTCGACAACCACGCTGCCGGGCTCAGGCATGGACGCCATCTGCACGATGGACCAGCCTTACGGCTTCTTTGGGACACACCAGTCCATGGCAGCCAATCCCTCGCAGGCTTGGTTGCGTAAACTCGCTGCAGTCAGCAGGCACAGTTCGGCGGTGCAGGACAGGAACTTGTTTGACACCTCTGGGGATCTCCACACCAATGCTTCAATCTCGCCCCGTGTCCACTCTGCTGGCTCGGGATGAAGAACGAACGGTTTCGTTATCGCGCTTGTTGGCTTCTTCATCCGAAAATCGAAAAGATAAAAATTAAAAGGCTGGGCGCCGGCAAATCGGTTGTCGGCCCTCGGGGTCCATGTGGAATGTCCAGAAAAAAGCCAGCATCCGGAAATGAGGGTGGATCTTGGCTCCTCACGAGGACAAGCAAAAAGTCGAATGCCGCGGAAGAAGGAGAAAAAAATCTGCTAACAACCTGTTAGCTGCCGTTACCCGTCTTGCCGACGATCTTTCTCCAGGCGTTCAGCGCAGGGATGCCGCCAGCAAACTTGCCCGGTTGTTCGGCGAACCTTTCGGGGGCTTGTCAGCGAACAGACCATCCCGCTCCTGATCCAATGAGACGATGAGAAACGCTGATTGAAAATGCTGAAACAGGGGGGAAGAGCCGAGGTCCCCAGGCACAGCTGAGCGCAGCCCATCCCTGCACACACGTGGAAATGGCGCAGGTACGAACCACCAAGCAAACCCCTGGCCGATCGCATGCAGTGCACAAGCCTCCAGTGCCCTTTTCGGACGGACAAGCTGCGCGCTGATAAGGACAACTGTCGCAATTGGAATGGGATGGGAAAGGGTCTGGAACCACGCGGGAACTCCGCAGGGGGGCGTTGCAACCCCAAGTCTTGCGAAAAGGGCGTCGAGCCCACCGCTCCGGGGAGCTCTCGAGAAACAAGAAAGATGGGTTGTTTTTGCAGCAGCTGATTTTCCCCGGAGAAAGGAGGCCGGAAGAAAGCATTGTCGTGAGCTGATCAAAGGGGGCGCCAAGCTCGATGCTTTTTGGGGAATACTGCATTTGCTGCGGCCCACCGAGAAGACCCTGAAAGTCAGGGCGACGCATGGATGCAACAAATCGCTTGATGCAATGCTTGCAAACGTGGTTTGTTGATCCTTGGCCTCCCCTGCGAAACCTCGTGGCCTTCAGACGGATTCACGTCAAGAGCCAAAAAGGGAACCCGAGCCGCTCCCGGAACACACCATCTAGTGTCGTAGCCCTCCATCACCCAGCCGAGCTCGTCAATGTTTCAACTTTCTCGAGATTTGTAGCTGATGCGTGGGGGTGCACTGGTCCGGATGGACGGACACGGAATACGCATTGGTATGTAATGTACAGTACGGATCTTCGACCCCCGGTAGTTACGGGTACGCCCAACAACAACCACTCCTTGGTGATAAGCTGATCGCTGTGCTATTCCTGGCCATCCGGGAATTGGGCGGGCGCACAGCCCAGCTGAGAATCTCATCAGCCCGATCATCATGCAGCAAACGGCCTCCGAGTCCGAGACGCTGCGGCAGCGTGGCAGCCCGGGGCAGCATGGTCTGATCAAAGGCGAGTGGCGTCCGATATATCGAATTTGGATGCGCAGGGCCTGGCAGCCCAAGGCGGCCATCAAGTCGCCGCCGGCTGACCTCTTTTGGTCGCACATTGATGAAGCCATCCCGGGGCGGCTCGGCGCAGAGGAAACGGGAACGGGAGTCCCGAGCAGTTGTTCGCGCACCCACAGCTTTTTGCCGTTTTGGTGCTAGCTTTCCCGCCTCGACATTTGCTTGGGATTGTGGCGTAATGCTAATTGACCTTTTGCGCACAAGATCGGCGTTCCTCTGTCGTAACGCGCGTTCTTGGCCATCTTGAATGTGATGAGAGAGTGATAGCGCCAGGACGGTTTGGGCAAAACCCGGGGCCCCGCGATGCCACCACACAGCACTCGAACCATCCCAGACCCGAACCAGCCGAAGAACGACTGCTTTCAAATCAGGCCAGGGCGATGGCGAACTCAACTCCGAGTTTGGAACGAGTGCGAGAGTTAACTCTCCGTTTCAAACCTCGATTGGCGGCGTCGAGCCCGATTCGGGCCACAGCATCGGCGTGATGAGATTAGTGATTTGCAAACATGTCCGATCTTCCAAGCAGGTGTTTGTAAGCGAGGAGCTGAAACAACTGGAAAGTGGAAAAGACTCTTGTTTTCTTGCTCGGTGACATCAAGCGGCTGTTGATCGAACGCCTGTTCGTCAGCGGCGCGGCGGCGATCATCGGCACATCACCCGCCCCCGCGCCGGCCGTCCTCTGCCGTCCCCAATGCAAGCCGGCCGTGCCAGCCCGTTTTTTTCACAGGGCGTCCGCATCCCCAGCTGCGGCGTCGTCGGGTAGCTGAGTCGACGCGATCCAGTTCTCCATCATGGCCTGACCACCAGGCCGGCTGCTCTGGGATTTATTGCTGGACGGGGCGGCTGAACTGCCGAGTCTGCCCCCGCCGTCACCGCGCCGCTTGACCACCAGGCACAGCACCCGCCCGTAGATGGCGAAGCCCTCATATGAAATATCCATGGCCATCTTCTTCTTATCGTCGCGCCCCGCCGTGTCACCGCCCGCGGCCGCCTTTTCCTTGCGCCGCTTTGATGGCGGCTGGCCAATGGCGGCCTCACCCCCCTCACTCCCCTCACTCTCTCCGTCGCCGACAAACAGGTTATCGGCCGATGAGTCTGAATCATCAATCACCTCGACGTCACTCCCACCATCGGAACCTCCTTCCGCCTCCTGCCCCTGGTCGCGGGGGCGTCGCCTCTTAAGTCTCCTATTGGTGAGGTCCGTATCGGCTATTGTTTCATCTACCATGGGAATCTCAGCCAGGGCGGTGGCGTCTTGATCGTCGTCGTCCTCCTCGCGGAGTATCGGTACATCATCCGACTCTGCGGCTGCCTGCGGGAACTGGCCCTCCACATCGATGGGTTCATCGCTGGATGCGCCCATCAGCTTGGACGAGTTGGACGTGAGCCTTGTCTGTATCTTGTCGCGAAACAGCTTTTTCTTGTGCAGCAGCGAGTGGCGCGTGTCGGTCTCGGTGAGGAAGATCGACACCTCAAAATCATCTGGGGTTTCTATGCTTAGCATGATTGACGCTCGTGTACGTAAAAAGTGGGCGATACCCACCTTCGACGACCACATCCTTGATGCTCCGTTTCTTGCTCTTCTTCTTGCTGCGCTCGCGCTCCTTTTCCTCGCGGAGCTTGGGCAGGACCAGGGGCCGCACGCTCTCGATGACTTTGGGGAGGATGGGGTCCCGCGGATTGAGCAGCCAAGACTGCGCCAGTGCGGGGTTGTCCAGGTAGATGCGACATTCAAGGACTGAGTACTTGGTGATCCTGAGATAGCGGCGTATCGGTGCCATGATGGTCTTTCAAGACGAGGTAAAAATCCAAGGTTGACAGAAGAAGTCGCCGCTTTCATTCCAACGGTGAACGCCTCGACAAGTCGTTGAATGACAGGGTGGGGCAACTACAGCCTTGCAGGGGAGCATCGTAGGGCTGCATGACAACCACCCACCCCTTCAAGTTCTCAAAGATTCAAACAACCGCTTCTAGAGAAAGTGAAAGGGTTGTGGTAATTCATATGTGACAAGGTCTGGTTTCATATCAACGATTGTTGTCATTCTCCAAAATCACCGCCGTACTTCCATCCTCGATTCATCTGAACCTTGCTTCGAATACTAAGGATGTACCTATGTACTGAAGTAAACTCATCTCATATCATCTACCTTACGTATTATTGATTCAAGAAGGTTGCTTTCATTTTTCTCCTTCCATGGGATGTAGCCTAGGTACATTTGCTGCAACTCGGCAATAGCGATTTAGAGAGTTGGCGCTTACAGCGCATAAGGTACATACCTAAGAGTCCAAGGTTTGCGAGTAAGCCAATCGTACAAAAGTTTGACAGTCCCCAGGTATCACCAAGCTCGACGTAGTTAGGAGCTCTACTAACCACTTCCTTGCATTAAAGATGCTTGTGGTTGTTTGAGGTGGAAGTTTACGGGTTTTAGCCATGCCCGTCTTTGTCGAAATAAAAGTCTCGCCGTCAATAAACCAACCCAACCAGGGCGTGGGTTGGGTGAGGCAATCCCTCCAAAAAGACTTGTGGGGCGGTCCCGAGCCCGGGGTCGGCTGATCTCGACCGAACCGCCGAGCTCAAAATTTCCCCAAACCACCTTTTCACCGGCCGAGCTGCTCCCGCTATGACGTGACAGAGACAATGCCGAAGAGCTGGGCATCGACGCTACGGCTTCCCAAGTCGACATTCCCGTAGGCATACTTTCCACGCGGCTGCCATTCGACCACTGACTGACGCGCGCCGCAGACCGCGTCCGCTGCCGCAGAACCGGGAGCAGTACATCCAGCGATGCGCCGATGACTTTTACAAGTGGCAGGCGGCCAACCGCCCCGCCGCCGACGAGTTCCTCCTCCACGACGGGCCGCCCTACGCCAACGGCAGCCTGCACGCCGGCCACGCCCTGAACAAGATCCTCAAGGACATCATCCTGCGCGTCAAGGTCCAGCAAGGTGCGCACACTTGAGACTTGCACACACAACCCCAGCCCGCTTCAGATCCGTGGGGGCTCCAACTAACCCATTGAATCCCCCCTCTAGGCCGCCGCGTCTCGTATCTCCCCGGGTGGGACTGCCACGGGCTACCGATCGAGCTCAAAGCGGTGGACGCGGCCGCGGGCAAGCGCATGTCGGCGGGCGCCATCCGCGGCGCCGCGCGTCAGCTCGCGTCCAAGGCGGTCCTCGACCAGATGACGAGCTTCCGCACGTACGCCGTCATGGGCGACTGGGACGCCCGCTGGACCACCATGGACATGGCCTACGAGATCCGCCAGCTGCGGCTGTTCCAGCAGATGGCGCGCCGCGGGCTCGTGTACAGGCGGTACAAGCCCGTGTACTGGTCGCCGTCGTCCGGGACGGCGTTGGCGGAGGCCGAGTTGGAATATAATGAGGATCATGTGTCGAAAGCTGCGTATGTGCGGTTTCCGGTGGTGGATGGGTTCGCGGGGCTGCCGGGGCTGGACGGGTTTCGCGGGAGGTTGTTTGTGGTGGTTTGGACGACGACGCCTTGGACGCTACCCGCGAATCGGGCGGTTGCCGTTCATGACGATTTGAAGTATCATATTTTGAGGGTTGGTACGGATGATGCGTTTTTGGTGGCCGAGAACTGTCTGGAACGGATTGCGAAGGTGTTGGGTCTTGAGGAGGGGGTCACGCCAGAGATTGTTGGGACGGTCGAGGGCCGCCAGCTGACGCACCTGCGGTACATCAATGCACTCCGGGGGAAGTCGGCCGAGCCGCAGCCCTTCATCCATGGCTCGTTTGTCACCGACGGCTCTGGAAGCGGTCTCGTTCACTGCGCGCCCGGGCATGGGTTCGATGACTACTTGGCTTGCCTGTCCTTGGGGATTCCAGTTTCTGCGCCGGTGGACAATGATGGTTTCTTCACGGGGGAGGCCTACCCCGACCAGCCGGACCGCCTAGAGGGCATTTCTGTCCTCGACGGCGGCAGCGCTGCCGTGCTAGACATCCTTGGAGACGATGTGCTAGACGTCCATGACTACCGGCACAAATACCCCTATGACTGGCGGACTAAGCAGCCCATCATTATCAGGGCCACAGCGCAGTGGTTCGCCGATGTGGACACGATCAAGGACGACGCGCTGGCAGCCATCGACAAGGTGCGCTTTGTGCCCGAGCACGGGAAGAACAGGCTCGAGGCCTTCATCAAGGGCCGCAGCGAGTGGTGCATCTCGCGACAGCGGGCTTGGGGCGTGCCGATACCTGCGCTGTACGAAGCCAACGGCAACGCTGTCATGACGGACGAGGTGATCGACCACATCATCTCGGTCATCCAGGAGAGGGGAACGGATGCGTGGTGGACCGATGCACCCGACGATCCGGTCTGGATTCCCGAGTCGCTCCGCGGCAAGGCCGAATACTCGCGCGGCCAGGATACCATGGACGTTTGGTTTGACAGCGGCACCAGCTGGACCATGACGGACAGGCAAGCCGATGTGTACCTCGAAGGCTCGGACCAGCATCGTGGTTGGTTCCAGTCCAGTCTGCTCACGCGAGTGGCTGCCATGACGGACCAGAGTACAAAGTCCACCACAAATACCCTCGGCCTGTCGCCGTTCAAGACGCTCATCACCCACGGCTTTACGCTGGACAAGGAGGGCAAGAAGATGTCCAAGTCCCTCGGCAACGTCATCTCGGCCGACCAAGTCATGGACGGTTCGCTGCTCCCACCGCTCAAACCCAAAAAGAAGTCCGGCAACGCAACACCCGTCAAGGACGCCCTCGGCCCCGACGCCCTGCGCCTCTGGGCCGCCAGCAGCGACTACACACGCGACATCGTGCTCGGCGAGCCCGTGCTCCGGACCATCCACCAAGCGCTCCTCAAATACCGCACCACCATCAAGATGCTCACGGGGTCCATGCACCAGTCGGCCCGCACCGCGCCGCTCACGGCCACGGACCAGATCGCCCTCCTCCAGCTCGGCGACGTCATGGCCCAGGTCGGCCGGCACTACGACAACTACGAGTTCAACAAGGCCTTTGGCAGCCTCAACCACTGGCTCACCAACGACCTCTCGGCCTTTTACCTCGAGGCGCTCAAGGACCGCCTGTACTGCGCCGACGGCGGCGGCGCCCTCGAGCCCATCTTCCTCGGCTTCCTGCGCATGCTGGCGCCCGTCACCCCGTTGCTGGTCGAAGAGGCCTGGGAGCACCGGCCCGCGTGGCTGAAGGAGGGGGAGGCGGATTCCGGGGTCGCGCATCACCCGCTGCAGCAGCTCTATGACGCGCCGGTCGTGGACGCGGCCAGGCTTACGCTGGACGAGGCGGGGCTCAGGGAGGCGGTGCCCGTGCTCATGCGGGCGCACGCAGCGATCAAGGCGGCGGCGGAGCTGGCGCGGGCGGATAAGGTGCTGGGCTCGTCGCTGCAGTGTGGTGTGGTGCTGGAGGTGCCCGAGGGCCCGGCGCTGCAGGCGTTGGGGCGGTACCAGGCGGAGCTGGAGGCGATGTTTGTCGTGTCTTCGGTTGAGCTCAACGGGGTTGTGGCGGGGGATGCGGAGTGGAAGTATTGTGAGGCGTTTGAGCTGGAGGGGAAGCCGTGCAAGGCGTGGGTGCTTCCGCCGAAGCAGGCCAAGTGCCCGAGGTGCTGGCGGTATGTTGCGCCCAAGGAGGACGAGCTCTGCGGGCGGTGTGAAGAGGTCGTGGGCGGTGCTGTAGAATAAATAGGTGTATGATTTGTGTGGGTTACTGGGTAGATGTAGACTAGACGGCTTGCAATGGATACCCCATTCTGTATCATCATCACCGTGAGCAATGGCCGGGTTGTGGATGGCTAGGGGTTAGGGGGTGTGAGGGAGAGAAATGTTAGTTACACGATACAGTATGGACCTGTAATTATTACCCTACCGTGGGTACTTCGGTACGGCCAACCCACTGATAAGGCGGCAGCTGCTGTGGGGCAGAACTTTTCTTATCGGGACATCAACTTTCCAAAATTTATCTTCGGATTGATCCTGAGCGAGGCTAGCGTCGAAACAGCACGCAAGCGTTGAATCGCTCAATCATGGACATTCTCAAAGTCCTCTCACGGGGCATCAAAGCCAACCCGAAAAACAAGCCCCATGCCGCCGGCGGCACTCCCCAGCTCCCCTCGGCCGGCGCCCTCCCCCGCCCGCAGCTCTTCCACGACCCGGTCAGCTCCCGCGGCAAGAAGAGGAAAAGAAGACGGGATGCTCAGGATGATGGCCTGGAGGACCAAGAAGATGGAGATGTCAGCGATGTGGATTACTTCGCCCCAAAGAAGCCCGCCACAGAATCTGCGCCGCCGACCGAGCCCGAGGACGACGCGCCGAAGAAGCGCAAGATCAAGCTCCTAGACGAAGAGGAATGCCGCCAGATGCTGCGCTCTCACCGCCTCAAGTTCACGATTCTGTCAGGCCCGCGCCGGGATGAGGAGGTCAAGGAACAAGAGGAGGAGGAACCGGCCTCGAAAAAGAAGAAGCAGAAGAAGGACAAGACGAAGAACGCAGATAGCAAGAAAGACGACAAGGGGAAAAAAGACGAGCACAAAAAGCAGATCTTCCCCCAACCCCTCACCTCCTTCGGCGAGCTGCGACACACCTACGACGTCTCGGCGCAGCTGGCGGCCAACATTTCGGCCCAGGGCTTCCGCGTGCCGACCGAGGTGCAGATGGGCAGTCTGCCGCTCCTGCTACGGCCGGCGACGGCGCTGAAGAAGTCCAAGAGCAGCGCGGAGATTCCCGGCATTGGGAACGGCGCCGACTTCCTCGCTGTCGCGCCCACCGGCAGCGGCAAGACGATTACCTTTTTGATTCCGGCCATTGACGGGGTTCTGAGGCGGCGCGCTGAGCAGCAACAAGGGACGGATAGGGACGAACACGTGCTCGAGGCGATTGTTGTTGCGCCGACAAGGGAGCTGGCCAGTCAGATTGTTAACGAGGGGCGGAAGTTGGCCATCGGCACCGGGGTCAGGGTGGTGTTGATGAAGGGGAATTTGAGGCTCGCTGCGGAGGAGGTCCAGGGGGGGAATAAGGCCAGGGATGAGGAAGAGGGAAGTGGGGGTGAAGAGGGGAGTGAAGCTGAGGAGAGCGAGGGGGGTTCTGGGGACGAGGAGGACGAGGAGAAGGAGGAGGGGAAAACTAGCAAGGATGGGGCGAAGCCGCTGGCAAGGGTGGATATCCTGGTGACAACGCCCAAGATCCTACTCAATTTCTTGGCTGGCAAGTCTGGCGCTCGCAAGATGCTGCCATCGGTCAGATCCCTCATCCTCGACGAGGCCGACGTCCTCCTCGACCCCATCTTCCGCAAGCAGACCATGGGCATCTGGCGGGCCTGCACCCACCCCGACGTCAGCCTCCACTGCTGGTCCGCCACCATGGCGTCCAACGTCGAGTCCCTCATCATCAAGCACCTCGAGAAGCGCTCCCAGCGGGGGCCCGACAGCAGCCCCCGCCCAATCATCCGCCTCGTCGTGGGCCTCAAAGACACAGCCGTGCCCAACATCACGCACAAGCTCATCTACACGGCCACCGAACCGGGCAAGCTCCTCGCGCTCCGCCAGCTCCTGCACCCCGTCTCCTCGGCCGACTCGGGCCCGCCCCTCCGCCCGCCCTTTCTCGTCTTCACGCAAACCATCCCCCGCGCCCAGGCGCTCCACGACGAGCTCAAGTACGACATCCCCCTCGAAGCGGGCGGGTCCGCCCGCGTGGCGGTCCTGCACTCGTCCATGGCCGACTCGGCGCGGTCCAAAATCATGGCGCGCTTCCGCGCGGGCGAGGTGTGGGTGCTCATCACGACCGACGTGCTGGCGCGGGGCGTGGATTTCGCGGGCGTCAACGGCGTCGTCAACTACGACGTGCCGACGTCGGCCGCCGGCTACGTGCACCGGGCCGGGCGGACGGGCCGGGCCGGCCGCGAGGGCGGCGTGGCCGTCACGTTTTACACCAAGGACGACATCCCCTTTGTCAAGAGCGTGGCCAATGTTATCGCCGTGAGCGAGAAGCAGGCCGGCGAGGGCGGAGGAGAGCAGGCGGCCGTGCAGCAGTGGCTGCTGGATGCGCTGCCCAAGGTGGCCAAAGAGGATAAGCGGAAGCTCAAGGTCAGGGGTGTCGAGTCGAGACGGGCGGGCGGCAAGGCGACCATCACGACCAAGAGTTCGTGGGAGAGGCGGCGGGAGAATAATCGGGTGCAGGCTATTGAGGCGAGTAAGAAGCGGAAGAGGCAGCGGAGGGAGGAGGGGAGGGGTGAGGGGGGTGAGGGTGAGGTTGAGGGTGAGAGTGGGGATGGGGAGTGGGGGGGTTTGGATGATTGATACCCGTGAGCGAGGGAGTAGTGAGTAGCTACGAAACTTAGTCTATAAAAGATGTGTATTACAAAAAAACACTATAAAACGCTCTTCGCTACTGAGGGCACGAGCAACCGCTGGAAACTATAAAAAGCAAGGCAACCAAACCTCCCCTGCTAAAAAATCCAATCACAAAAGTACAGTACCTAGTAACCCACCGGCTTAAACAACCACCTCGCCGGGTCAAAAACCACCTCAAACCCCGTCTCCCCACTCGTGCCCACGGCACAAGTCAAATCATGATACCCCTCCAGCCCCGTAACAGGCAAGTCCTGCTCGGCATCCGTCTCCTCATGCAGTCCCCACCGGCCAACCTCCCTGCCCTGCCTCGTAAAAAACACATCTGTCTCGATGCGCCCGCCGACCGCACAAAAGGTCATGCCGATACCGTACCGCTCGCCGCGCACAAAGGGCGCCGCGAAGGCCTTGCCGCCCCAGCGGTCGTTGACAAACCGGTGGCCGTCGTCGCCGTGCACGGCCAGCGAGCCGCGGTGCCAGCCGGGCATGCGGAAGGACGGGTAGGGCAGGGCCGTGTACCCCATGGCCAGGCAGATCTCGTGGCGCGGGTTGTGGGCGTGGGTGAGCTGGACTTCGTAGTAGATTGTTGTCTTGGGGCGTGAGGGGTGGGCGAGGGGGGAGTGGAGGGTTACTGTGTAGAGGGGGGGGTAGGCGATGATTCTGATTTTTTTTTTTAGTGTCATGAGAGGTTAGAAAGAAAGAAAGGAAGGAAGGAAGGGTTTGGTTGAGAGGGCTTACGTGGAGTCGGCGGCTTGGGAGTTGGTGCTTCCCTTCCAGACGCCTGGCGCCGTGTACATGAGGTTGCCGCGATACGCGTCGGGTTGCATCAGGCGCGGGTTGTGGGCGTTGAGGGCCGTGATGGCCGGCCCGTCTGGGGTGATGGGTGCCACCAGGGGATGCTGGATGCACCAGGCCTCGCCGGCCTCGGCCTCGGCTTCGGTGGCGTTGTTGGCCGGCGAGCGGTCAAAGCCGGAGAAGAAGCTCGGGGGAGGCGGGAAGAGGGATGTATCCGGCACGACGGCCTCCCTGGTTTGCTGTTAGTGGGGTGGTAGAGAAGGAATGGGGGTTGGACGTACCAGTCGTGCTGGGGATTGGGCTTGGTGTCGGCCGGCGGGGGACCTGGGGGTGGTGCCATGTAGCCCAGGTCGTTGTGAGCCGGGGGTGGGCCGGGAGGCGGTGCCATGTAGCTCAGGTCGTTTTTGGGGTGGTGAGTCGGGGGAGGACCGGGAGGCGGCGCAAAGTCGTCATCGCCAGCTGGTCTGTGGCTCGGGGGCGG